>APFE030522243.1:49363-60663 GCA_000404065.3 Pinus taeda | reverse complement strand
CCAAATCAATGAAGAAATACAAACAATTCTTTAAACACAATGAAAACAAAAAAAAAAATGGTGCCCATATGAAGTTTTTCAACAAAAAAAAATTAAAAACATAGAAAAACATTGTTTTGAAACAATGAAAACTAAAAAAAATCAACCTACATACCGATTCTATGGTGAAAATGGCGATCTCCTCTCGAAATAGTGAGCGATCTCCTCTCGAATCAGCAAAATCGCCCTCAAGGTCCTCTCTCCCAGTTGAGAAGCTCTCCTCCGCCGCGCGCTGTCCAAATGGGCAAATGATTTTTCATTTTTCCTATTTAAAAACCCGCTGCTGCCCGACCCCGCGATTTTTACCGTAAAAACCGCGATTTTTTTCGAAAAAATCGGCAAAAAAAATTTTCCCGCGATTTTTTCGTTTAAAAATCGTGATTTAATCGGCATGGGAAAAAACTCGCGATTTTTTCAAAAACGCGCGATTGAATCGCGATTTTCACAACACTGGATTTTACCTCAGGGAATTTGATTTATCTTTGTTGAATGCTTAGCTCCAGGTCTGTTTTACCAAATATACAAACAAGATGTGTGGCTACTGGAACCCTTGCCACAGTCCGCACTAATCTCAGATCTGCCACAAAGAATACTACGAATGAATCAAACATACTTTACCTCAGTCAAATTTGGATTGGATTCTGCCTCAAAGAGGTGCTTCAATGCCTGAAGAAAGTCAAGGTTGAATCTCGGATCACATTCTTTTGGTTGATTGTCATTGGTCATTGGATCTGGCACCCTAAATCCTTGTCTTTGAGTCAAGGCACAAAAAAATTAAGAGGATGATGTAGCTAAAAGATAAAGCATATGAATCTACAAATAAAGAAAATGAAAAAGTGCAAAAGATGTTTCGTACATAAAACACATGGGAAAAGCCTAGCATGAGCTTTACTCACCTCATTAGCCATCACCCAGTTCATTTTATGCTAAAATGAACTCATGAATGCTCCATCCCTAGTGAGTGAAACTGCTACATCTTTAAGGGGTATTTGAAAAGCAAAAAGCAAGCTGGGTCTCCTAAGCTATGCAAGAAGGAAAGATAAATCATTAAAATAAAAGGCGCACTAGAGGGGTGGAAAAGTAGATTAAAAAAAAAGGGTAAGTCATGCCTCCACGATTGCTCCCTTTTCTCATGTAGCACTTGGAGATGTTGGACCTCATTCAGCTGGTACCATGGCTATGGTCATCTTCCTTAAATTCTTGTCCATTCCATGACCACCTGCATCACATGCATCTACTGATTGAGGGTTCTACCCTTGGGGGCTGGAAGCACTTAATAGGGCTAATTGCATAATCACCCCTAACATATGTGTGGCAACTTGCTTGCAAGCCCTAAGCTAGAAAGAAGTTCGAAGGCAAGGTTTGTGTGAATTATTTTTGTGCCTTTAGCATTGAATATGGTCCACTATGATACTTTAATGGTTTTTGTTCCTAATGATGTTGATTTCACTTGGTATTTGTTGATTTTCTAGTGCAATCTAGACTAGTACAGCTTTTCAAAACTGATAACTACTTCCAATGATACAATTGTCTTCTTATAGCATTCCAATCATTAAGCAGTTGCACGTGAAAAAACCTCAACCATTCACTTTCTACAATAGAGCAATAGAGATCACAGTAAACAGTAAGCCAGTGACAAGAGACACCAGAAATTATGCTCACAGCCAGGGCAAAACCTACAAGGGGAAAACCCAACCAATCTTTCCTTATGAGAGAGAGAATCCAGCTCATCAATAGTACATCAGAATATTCCAACAAGATTCCAAATCTAACCTCAGAAAATACAAAGTCAAACCAGTCAACATAGATAGAAAATTGTCAACTTCAGTCAAAGTCAAGTCTGCAACAATAGGGCTGAATTTCGGCATGTGGAAGCTCTGAACAAGAGGGATGAAATTGGTCAACCTTAGTCAAACAGTCACCTGCAATCCTTGGTCAAATGGGCAGAGTTGACCTGCGGTCAATGTCACATAACAGAAACTTGGTCCACCAAGAGTCAACAAACCTTAGTCAAACTTGGCCTTTTCAAATCAGTCAAAGTCTTGGTCAACTGAAGCAAATCTAGCCCAATTCAGTGCCGGTCAAACAGAAGAATACAAGCTGGTCAACGCAGAGCTACAACGATGGATGTTATGTGTGCCAAATGAGCTCCAAAAATGTCTTATTTATATGTGAATTAGGAGATGGCTTTTCCACATATGGGTTTGACTTGTGCATCATTAGGCCGACTTGGTCAAATGTCAGAATATGAACTTTTCTTCATGATTTGATAATGAAATACCGACCATAGCTACCCAATTTTCAACAATCTTGAGGGTATGTTTCAGGTGGTTTAGGGATGGCTTGACCCTTCTCTAACACTCTTCAGAGGACATCTAGCCCATTTTGAGAGCACATATGACTTTGCAATCCCAATGTTGGCCTCTTGAGATGAACATTGGGCTTTGAGGAGCCCCCACATGGATGTATGCCCCTTGCTGCACCTCTAGATGCTGAAACACTGAGCCAAGAAAAACAAGGCATTGGCTTGATTGATGATACACCCAGCTGGACCCAGGACATCCCTAGGCTCTCCTTGACCCTGTTTGATGGACATTGCCTTGTTCCAGAGCCTTGATGATGATGGAGACCACTGAGATGGTTTGGGAGGGCTAGCGTGACATGCCTAGATGCCAATGCTTGTTCCTAGGGCTGCCACATCATGGTGGAGGAGATGTTACTTGGAGATGTACAAATGCTCTTCGATGATGTGCTTTGGAGTGAGGAACACTGTTGGACCCATTGACCCATTTTTCCACTTGCTTGATGGAGATGCCCTTTTTTGGAGGGTGACATCATCTTGGAGAGCCTTTCTTCCCACGTGTGGAGGGACCTTTATGATGTATTTCTCATGATTTATCAATTTGTAAAGCCATCTTAAAGTTGACTCATGACCTTTAGGATTAGTTGAATGCTCCATGCAAACTTTATGACAATTTGTTGTAAATTTGTGAAAAGTGACTTGGTTTCCCTCATATAAATTAGAGGGAAGTCATTTTCATGCTATGATCATCACATTCACAGTCGCTCACGTATCTCTAAAAAGAGTGCGCACTAGTTCTCTTGTTCTTTTCCCTTAGATGCAATGGATATTTAGTGGATCAAATTGTATTAGGAGGGAGGATTTTGCATGGAGAGACATTTTTGTGATTCTTGATGGAATGAGTCTGGAATTTTCATGAGTAATGGTTTTGCACTTTGCAGTAATGTTCTGCATATGGCAGGTGTATTGTTTATATATCCCAGTTACAACCACCTAAAAGTTGTTTTCCATTTTTTTTTTTCTAACGAACAGATGAACCTTTTGTCTTGGGCTTCTATAAATGCCATTTTTTTAAGCTTTCTGATCTTGCAAGCAAACTGTAGTTTTATCTGCTGATCATTCAAAGGATTCCTTGATAAATTGCAATATGGAAAGTGAACGAATTTAATTGTCTTTGTGGCTATTACATGTGGCTGCTTATTGTCAAGACTTCTCTAATTGTAAGTTGTGGGCTTATTTATTCATTGTGAAATACGGAGAGATGTATCTGTATTGACTATACTATCTTTTGAGTTTTTTGGTAGATTGTATTTTCACAGATGGTAGGTGTGGTCATTTTTTGTATTTGAAATTTTCTCTGTAAACTATGGTGAAAATTTAGAGGTTCGAGAAAAAATTGACAATGGCAAATGTTTTTTGGTAGCATCAAAGAATATTAAACAAATTTTAGTTTTTGTAATTAGATTGCCTTTGCATATGTTAGACGTTCATTTTGTAAATCCTAAACGTGGTTTCTATAGGCTATGATGAAAAGTGAAATGCTTTTGTAAAGGTTGTAAAAATGGTAGATTGATCTCGATAATAAAGTATTTTGGATAAAATTGCCCCATAGTCATAATATGGGTTCAGTATTGTGAAATAATAGAGTAGATTCGGGGCAGTATATTTTTTCAGGACTTTCTAGTGGGCTATGCTTGAAATTTATCTGATGCTTTAATGCTTTCATAAATTTACAAGGGCAGATGTAAGGTTTTCAGGTGTTCAATATTTGTGCCTTGTTCAACTTTGTTTTCATGCTTAAATCACCTAACCTTATTTTACATGATCAACAGGCATTTACATCGACTGGTGTAAAGAAAGGGGAACTGTTTTCTGGAGATCTCAACACACAGTACAAATATCAAAATGCAATCGTGGATGTGAAAATTGATACGAATTCTAACGTGAGGAACCTATTTACACAATTGATGGAGACTTTTAAAATTCAAGAATTCTATTTTTTCTTTGGTTTTTGCAAATGCTTTTCTGTGGTACCATTATTTTTATAAAAGGAAGATTTTATTGCCTGCCTAAAAATTGGATTGGATGTTTTGTTTATCTACTGGGAGATGATGATCCTAATCACAGTGTTCCTCAACAGATCTTAACAACAATCACTCTTGATCAACCCATTCCACATGCAAAGACTATTTTCAGCTTCAAAATACCAGATCAGAAGTCCGGCAAGGTCATTCCCTTTCCCAGAGATAATAGATTTTCTTTTGTTAATTAATAAACAATAGATTGCCTTTGAATTTTTAATAAACAATTGCATGCTAGGAAGAACATGTTTCACGGAATCTTTTGATCAATATGACTCTATTAGTTACTTTTTAAGTTGGTTTGCAATTCAGGTGGACTTGCAGTACTTTCATGATCATGTGGGATTGAGCTCAAGCATTGGTTTGACACCTACTCCCATTGTTGAGGTCTCTGGTGCACTTGGTTATGATGAAATTTCAGTTGGTGGTGAGATGGCCTTTGACACTGCGTCAGGCACATTTTTAAAGTACAATGCAGGCATTGGTCTTTCAAAGCCTGAGTACACTGCAGCTGTGATATTGTATGTTTTCGAGTTGCATATGTGCTAATTTGTTACATTTGAGATTTGTTTGACAATAATGCCAACTTTTTTACAACATTTCCGTTTACATGGAATTTTAGTTCAGAAGACTTTGCATCTTAGTACTTTTAGGAGGTGGCTTTTCAGCTCTGTATTACAAGAAAACAAACTCATTTATTCAAATGCATCTTTTGTTTCTAGGGCTGATAAGGGGGACACTGTGAAGGCCTCATATACACATATAGTGAATCCTATTTCAAAGACTGCAGTTGCGGCTGAATTCACCCACAAGTTTTCGACAAATGAGAACACTTATACAGTTGGGAGTTCTCATGCTATTGATCAGCTTACCACGATGAAATCACGACTTGACAATCGTGGGAAACTTGGTGCACTTATCCAACACGAGTGGAGGCCTAAATCGCTAGTAACAATTTCTGGAGAATTTGACACCAAGGCTCTTGATAAGAGTGCCAAAATTGGTTTGTCATTGGCATTAAAGCCTTGAGATAATCTAGTCAGAAATTTAAGTTTAGCCTGCTTTGATTCTTCTTGGATGTGATCTAATATTTTTTTTTGAAGTAATCTGAAGGCGGAATGCAGGCATTGACTATTTCTCAAATTCTGAAGAGATTTAAACCTGCTGCCATGCATTCTGTAACTGGGAACTAGTCGGTTGAATAATTTATTCATGGAAGCTTGTGGCAATAATAGCGTTTCTTTTCAACTGTTATTGTTGATCTCCCATGAAAACCGTTAGCATGAGTAATATTCTCTATTGTTTGTTTCCCTGCCCTCAAGCAACATGTTGAGATCCATTATATGGTATCATTTTTAAAATGCAAATCAGGGAAAAGTTATTCTTTCAGGGCATTTGCTAGTAAGCATTTGGTACGTTTCATGAGTTAAGCAGTTGTCTTGCTACAAAATGTTGGGTCAAAAGCAGAATGATTGTTCCTATTTATGCTGTCGGTTCTTTTTCATGGAAATGGTAATAATTGTTGACGGTCTTTTATCTAGTATTTACAAATCTGTTTCAAATTGCCATAATTTTGCTATTCCACCATAAGCTTTGTTTACTGGTTTCTTTCAATTGCAAGTAACCATGTTACAAGAATAAAATGAAATATAATGAAAGGGGCTAGTTCAATCAGTTGTTGCTGAAGGTTTTGGCCAGTTCTCTGCTAACAGACGCACAGTTGAATTCCTTGGGTTGAGCACTCTAGTTTACACTGATGGGTTTAGTTAGTATTAGGGATGCCATTTATGGATGTGCAGATGGGTTTAGTTAGTATTAGGGATGCCATTTATGGATGTGCAGAAGCATCTCTTGGGTTTCCTTGCGATATTTTCTTTTGAAAAAAAAAAAACAAAATGAAATGTATGACACAAACAAACATTTTCCTTGATACTTAAGTTCATTTTGAATATGGAATAAGAAGTTGATTGCGAGGATGAGAGGGATTTGGATTGTTGAATTTTGCACGACAGGTATATTCCAATTAAACTTGGTAGTGGTAGAGCATCTTAGTGTTCAATGCGTGAAACTTTATTTCTTATTGATGGAAAGTCCCTTGGCCATGAGGTTAACGTGTTCTCCTTAATAACTTTCCCTCATTTTCAATAGGGATAAAATGTTGATTGCGAGGATGATAAAGATTTGGATTGTTGATTTTTCCTCCATTTTTAAGAGGTACGATATAAATAAGCTTGGTACGAGTAGAGAACGTATATAGAATGGTGGAGCATAATTCATCGAAGTTTCCGTAAAAATGCCACTGTTATGCTCCACCATTATATAAGCTTTGATATATTTTTTCTTTCTTTTGGATTAAACAATACGTATATTATAAACTATTCTTCATAATACTTCGGTTACTGCAAATGGGAAACGAGAAAGGAAAGTGGGCTGTGAGATTATCAATAATTTAAGCTGTAAAATTGTGTGTATTTTCGAGGGGAATTTTGAGATACAAAATAATTCTTAAAGCAAAAAAATGTTTTAATAAAATCATGTTTTTGGATGGAAAATAAGGAAATTGTTATTTTTAGTTGTATTATTAGCTTATCTTTTTATAGTTTTACTCTAAATGTAAAATGTAGGCTTGGATATGGAATTAATTCTTGCATCCAACAAATCCTTATTCTGCATATGTTTTCAAATTTTCTTGATATGGGTACACATGATAACATGTAGTTTCAATTTTTCCCAGTATGGGTCTATTTAAAAGTATGGATGAGTAAATCTGCATTCAATGAGTATTTACACTTGACATTTGGGTATAAGAATATAAACTGAAAATACAATGAAAAAAATGTTTTGTTGTTTAATTTTTAAATTAAATTAATAATTTCATAATTTTTATTTTATTATTTTTACTATTTATATTATTATTTTCCTTAAAAAAACCATTTTAGATCTTAATTCTGTTAATGACAAATAATATGACAATGCTTCATTGTTGCTAGTATATTTTAAACTAATTAAACACTTGCACATAAATTAATTGAAAATTTCATTGGCCCTCCTAGTCCAGGGTATTATGCCCTCTAGATCTATTTTCCATTGGAATGTAGATATGTCTCCCTTTTGGGAGAGCCTTTTTCTGTTGTATATGCCAAAGGGTGGATAATGGAGCATATATGGTTGGGAGATATTTTTGTTACTTTTGGCTTGTTGTATATACATAAGGAGTATACATAGTTGAGAGATATTTTTGTTACTTTTGGCTTGTTGCATACACATGCCTATATTTTTGTTACTTTTGGCTTGTTGCATACACATGCCTTTGCATAATTTACATGGTAGTTAACATAGCACTTGTTTTTGTGGGCATTGAGGATCCACATTTTGTAATACATATTTTATGAACTCTAAAGTTTTAATCAATATTATAATTTTAATATCAATAACTAGCTACATTCAATGGACATTGATGCTTTATACTTGTTGATTTGAGCTTCAATACAAATACACCTATTTTATATTTATGGTGAATGTTGTATTTGTTAAGTTGGGTTGGAAGAATAACAATCATTCATCCCAATTATAACATCAAAGATAAACACAATTGACTAGTATTAAACACTTATATAATGGTTCGTACATTTAAGGGTAAGGAATACATGGATGATTTGAATTGTATATAAATACATATACACATGTTTTGAAAAAAAAATTGATCACTAATGTTCCTATTACATAATTTTCAATTTTGAATTTACTGACATATCTTAAAATTCAAAGATTTATGTTAAAGATTTGAAATTAATAATACAATATCTTATTTTATTTACGAGTATTTAAGTAGCTTTCTTATGAGTACTTTAGGCATTATTATTATTTTATTTTTAGATATTTTTTTTCGATTCATGTTAACCATGGATATATATATTATTGTTTAAGAAATGAGGTGTCATTTTATATTATGTATTTGGAGACTCATTTTAGTCCTCAAAATTCCCCAAATTGAGAGATCATTTTTATAGAAACTCTTTTGAAGCATATTAATAGATAAGTTATTTAATTTATCATGGACAAAATTAATGTTTATATGTTTCATGAAGTTTATATTGATGAAAGTATAAATAATCATTTTGAAAAACTTGTTTAGATAAAGAGTACGGGAGAGGGAAAACCCATACATGAGGTTGAAATATGCATGAACATGCACACAAGATAGGCATGAACAATACTATAATATAGATATGACCTTGCACTATGAGGCAAAACTACATATGAGTGGAAGTAAGCACAAGCCACAATGTGTAAATAAGCTAAAACTTTACAAGTGGCACGAGTTATTTTTCTGTTAATGAATTGTGTAGAAATTCTGTTTCGAGAGGTCCATAGAGGTGTTGTACACACGTGAACACAAGCATCTTGGTAGTGGGAAAACATGCTAAAAAAACACGTATATGACAAAAAAATACAATAATCCATACATGAGGTTGAAATATGCATGAACATGCACACAAGATAGGCATGAACAACACTATAATATAGATATGACCTTGCACTATGAGGCAAAACTACATAGGAGTGGAAGTAAGCACGAGCCACAATGTGTAAATAAGCTAAAACTTTACAAGTGGCACGAGTTATTTTTCTGTTAATGAATTGTGTAGAAATTCTGTTTCGAGAGGTCCATAGAGGTGTTGTACACACGTGAACACAAGCATCTTGGTAGTGGGAAAACATGCTAAAAAAACACGTATATGACAAAAAAATACAATAATCCATACATGAGGTTGAAATATGCATGAACATGCACACAAGATAGGCATGAACAACACTATAATATAGATATGACCTTGCACTATGAGGCAAAACTACATAGGAGTGGAAGTAAGCACGAGCCACAATGTGTAAATAAGCTAAAACTTTACAAGTGGCACGAGTTATTTTTCTGTTAATGAATTGTGTAGAAATTCTGTTTCGAGAGGTCCATAGAGGTGTTGTACACACGTGAACACAAGCATCTTGGTAGTGGGAAAACATGCTAAAAAAACACGTATATGACAAAAAAATACAATAATCCATTCTTAAAAATTAAGTATTAATAAACTAAAATTGGGCACATGTTAATAACAAAAATATGCTTGTAAGGTGTTGGTTATTAATTTGCTATTATTTACTCTTAGTAATCGATGAGAGGTAGTTGCTGGGCATGCTTGTTTTGCGAGGCATCTATAAAGGAACCTTTTCCCATTTTACTTGGGATGTTTATAACTCTTTTTGCCTCCCTACCGGGGCTTGCTTTTTGCAATCTCTTATCAAATTTGCATTACTATAGGATTGATTTCTTTGTCAACGGAAGTGCCATTTTGTGTGAACACTAGTGATTAATGAATTGATTATTGGATCTGCTTGGACAATTGCCATAGGTCATTTGCAAGGTGGTAGAATTTTAGTTTGATACCCTCTTCACTTAGTAATACATGGGTGATATTGTTGACCATGCTCATTTTGGGAGGTGCTTATAAAGAATGCATGAAATGCATGCCATTCTTCTTGGAGGTTGAGAACTTCTTGTGGCTCCCTAAAAGGGCTTGTCTTTTCAACTTGTATAATATACATGATGACCACTCCTATTGTACTTGTTCCAAAGGTAGTTTTTTATTGGGAAGACTTTGATGTGTTGTAGAATTTTGATTGTTTGTTAGGTGGAAGTGCCTTTTTGTGCCAAGAGTTGTTATGAACAATGATATTTGTCAAGTCTTTTTAAACAATGATCATGGGCCATTTGTAGGGCAACAAACTTCTACTTTGAAACCCTCTCCCCTTAGTGACATGAGCGGTAATGTGGAATGATCATCATGTGAGTCATTTACATAAATAAACACTTCACCATTCTTCTTGGGGGCTTAGTGTTTGTTTGTGACTCTTTAAGAGGGGTTTCCTTCTTAATGTCTCAACAACTTTATGGCCACCCATATTGTGCTCATTTATTTTCTAGCGGGTTGGATGAAAAGTGAATGTATTTTTGTTAACATTTATTTTTCAAGGCAAGTGGTATTTTACGCATATAGTGGGGCAAACAAAATAGGTCATCATGAGAATTAGACTTAGGTCATTTGTAAGGCAACTAAATTGTAGTTTTCCATCATTTACACTCAGTGATATATGAGTAATTATTGGACATGCTTGTTTGAGGAGGCACCTAGAAATGAACCTTTTTCCATTATCCTTGGGAGCTTTAGGGCTAATTTTGGTTTCCTAAGAGGGCTTTCCTTTTGCAATCTCTTATTAGATTTGTAGCACAAGTGGGTTTTGAGGTTTGTGTGTTGCTTGAATGGATACACCATATCATAACTATTATTTTCTTATTAAGGCAAGTGTCATTTCATGTGAATAATGGTGGTGTAACGATCCAAAATTCAAACATATAACTAATTACATCAATTTATGTGATTAATAATCAACATATAAACTATTCAACTAATTAGCATATAATTTTGAAACCATTAGCAAAGAAGACTTCCTTGTAGTGATGATATACTTTATTGGTGATTTCGAAGTTGTAATGCTACCTACATCAGGGCGACCACAACAAAGTTTTGGGGACGACTCTCTACCCAACCATAGGCCCAGTTGCACAAAACCTTTCTACAACTAAACACTCCCGGGCCCTCAATCAACTACTATTGCCAGAGAATCCCTTGTCTTACACCATTTTTCACTAAAAAGAATTAATGCTTCTCATCTTCCTTTTCATCTATTAAATAGAACAAACTGTTCCAAAAATGGAAGGGGATTGGAAAGGGATCCATATGCACACAATCCATGTGTCAACATGTTAAATTTTATTTATTTGTCTTAGTTTTACTTAACTCAACCTTTTTCTTAATTTAACT
>APFE030522243.1:6679-49343 GCA_000404065.3 Pinus taeda | reverse complement strand
TTTATTTATTAATACAGGGCATTATATACTCCCCCCTCTTTAAGGAACTTCGTCCTAAAGTTAATTTTACTCATTTAAATTTTTATTACTTCACGCTTGCCCTACACCCTCTGTTGAACTAGTATACAACATCCATCAAAAGTTACAAAATGCCAGGGAAATCCCAAGGAATCTCAAGTCCCTTTTCCCAACTTTTAGAACTAGGCATAAAGCCTCATCGATCTATACCATAGCTCCAAGGCTTAGACCTCATATGCCTTAAGATTTAGACCTCATCTGCCTGAAGGTAGACATCTGGTCCTAGTACTCAATGACTTCGGGCATCTCGCAAGGCTGGTCCAACTCCCTCCACACTCACACTCACTAAGGTGCACAACCCCAATTATCAAATTCTTACAAAAACTTCTGGACTTCGACATCCCAATCCAATATCAGGCACTCGATCTCCTCAATATGGTCCCTTATCCCTTTAAGAGCTATGCAAGGCAAAATAAATAATGGCATATGTAGTGTTGATTGAGTCTGTCCCCATCCCATATGGTGTTACATGTATGGGCTCCCACGAGATCATTAAATAAACTGGTTCTCTAAGCCATTTGTGGATTTGTTGTCAATCACCACATCTCAACGTGTAGCCAATGCATTAGTCATACCATCATAATATTATAGAAAATAATCTATTTGCCAAATCTTGCATGCCATCACAAGAATATAACATCATTGTTATCACAACATTTTGAATACTAAAATTGCATGCTCATGAATGTCATAAAATCTATATGCAATAACCACATGCTTCATATCTAAAATACCATCATAAGTTATAACATCAACATTTCTATATCAAAGATACATCACGACTTCACTTAAAACCACACGTCCATATAACCTCATATCATAATATCATAAATATGAGAATCATACATATAAAATATAGAGTAAAAATACACTATAAACATTCTTATCATGATTCATCAACAAAATCAATTTCATTTACTTGCATAAACAATGAATACCAACTATGAAATAAGATTATCCAACATCCCTCTAGGATCTAGGCAAACTCACCAAAAGTATTGGTTTCATGTTTTCATCAAGGTACCAATTACTTTTCAATAATCATATCCACATCGTTCAATTAGAAAGTTGACATTTTGCATAATAAGTATGGTCATTTAAGCACATAGCTAAATTTCAAATGAGCCTCATCACCAAGAGCCTTGATATCTAGTCATGTATTGTTCCCTCTCCAAGGAAATTTAATGAAAATCATTATTAAGATATTACTGACTGCACAATCATTCTATAAATCATCAATATCAAAATCAAAATTCCATGATCAATATACATATTTTTCTTATCCTTTCTAATGCCATTCTAATTAATGGCACATACACTAGGTCATCATTTTTAAAGTTTTCTGTCATTTCTTAATCCATGTGCACAAAGGTATAATTAATCCTTGGTGGTTTATCCATCACCCACTAATTATCATTGTTCACTTTCAGAAATATTAACTTGTCTCAACATGTTCCCAACTCAATATCACTAATCTCTTTTATCGAAGATTCAATGTTTTTCAAGTCGGACTAGGGATCCTTCCCCTCCCCTTATGGCTCATTAGGTTCATATTTAGTTAATAATTTTGAAGCACAAAACCATTATTACAATATAATTCACCAAAGCATTCCATATGGCTAGTGTGTTTGGTAATAACTTCTTTCAACACCATATCATAAACTTGATATGCTATTCCATATCAAATCTCAAAATATCATTAATCCAGTTATGAAACAATCAGTGCTACCAATCAAGTACACCCTTTATTAATCAATTCTTACTTTTCTTATCCATTTGTGCATAATTCTTATCAAGGTTTCATTATAAATTCCCAATAACATCCATTCTTACACTTCAGTGTAGGTGTTTTCTCATTAGTTTGCATAGTATATTATCTTTTCTAAGGGTAGATAGTTGTTATCCTTGACCCTTTAAACCATTTTCTCTAGTTTATTCTAGCCGATTGTAGGTGCTTTTAGTGCAAAATTCCATACCTTGACATCTTTGATTATGTGGATCATTACTATGAACTTCACCAATCATCCTAATTGTCATTCATGTTGTCCATTCCACTTAGCCTATATCTTGAAGAGAGCTTGCAATTTGAGAAAACAACCCCTTTAATGCATGTACTCAAATATTCTTTAGGCTTCACTAAATTCTATATTTTCCATAACATTTCCATGCTATCGATTAAGCATGCATAAGGGACTTCTATGAGATTTAATTATTCATCATCAATTCTATCGATTAAGCATGCATAAGGGACTTCTATGAGATTTAATTATTCATCATCAATTCTATCGATTCCATGGTGTTGTTACTTAGTTTTGCCACCTTGTTTAGCTATCATGAACCCTTCTGAGGATATAATACTACCATTATGCTAAGGTGTTTTCTCTTTTCACGCATTCACAATTTATATTTTGTCTCCTTTTTCCCTCCTATGGGAACTCATTGGTCTATTACCTCTTTAACCTCATGTCACCATAATTTCAATCTTCAACACTGTCATGATGATCTACTTCATCAGTGGATTGACAATATTTTATTCTTGAAAGGAATCCTCCTTATTTAGGTCTTATAGTGATGCTTATCATTCTCTACTATGATTCAATAACCATTCTTGATATTATTAATCATTCTCAAGGTACCTCAACAATGCTAAGTTATTTAATCCTCATTATTCTTAAATCAGAAATCTGTCATGTTCTAGAATACGAAACTACTACCTTTCATTGACTTCTTATGCTTGTTTATGAAACTCCCAGTCACTCCCCTTCAATGTCTATATAGTACTCCATGTTCATATCATCATTCCAGATTGGTCATGGTTATGAGGTGTTATAGGTCATTTTGTCACATCCGAATAAATGGCCTAGAAACCAAATCAATCAACTTCCAATAACACTTTGCATCACCCTTGCAAACCCTAGAACATTCCCTCTCCAAAAATTCAAAGAATTTTGGGTTAAACAACTCAAAACCATAATTTTTAGATCCTTCGCACTTTCCCTTTGAGTAACTTGCACTATTGCAGGTTGTATGTTGAGCAATTACACTGACCAACACGTTGCCTTTGCTGCAAGTGTGATGGCCTCTAGAATTCGTTAAAAATAAAAAATAATTTTGAATATTCTCTTTCCAAAATCTTTTCGAGTGGTTTTAACCATTTACTAGTAAATTAGATCTTGAATTCCTATGCTTGAGGTCTTATCTCTTATCCCTCATATGTGGATCTACGTCCTAGATTGGTAAATCCCAAACCACCTCATTTACCCTATAAATTTACTGCCTCCCATGGAGTCTGGGTTACCTTTTGGAGACTCTTAGTTATGTCCTCATGCTACTACTTTGTGCCTAAGGATCTATTATCCATCAGCGCACTTGAGTTTTGATTGAAGGCTTGCTTTGTGACAAGGGAAGGACATGATAGTTCATAGAAATCTACAAAGTCAAAGATCTCTAAAGGGTTGTAATCTCTCCTAAATTCATTAATACAAGAAGTGCTTTGTTTTCCTATGCTTATTTCTTATTGATGCATATGTATTACAATGCCTTCTTGACTCATTGTCTAGAGACGTTAGTACATGCTATTTGTATGTTGTAGTTCTCTTGCTTATTTTAGTTGTTTGCAGGTTCCATTTATAGTATTTGGAGTTGAAGCTAAAGTTTACAAGCATGAAGAAGAGGAGAACTTGTGTTGGACTCCAGGTAGGTCCCTTCTCCATGCTCTAATTTCTATAAGGAAAATATAAGTCTTTTTATTCCTATTGTTACTAGATCAAGCCACTAAATCTAGGTAGTTCACTTTTGTTCGCAGAAGAGGATTATCTAACAAACAACTTCACGACTCTATTGGGGAACAAGATGCTCCTTTAATGGTTTCCTTTTTCTAATATTTTTAAACCTTTGAAAATGACTCAATTTGACTTGTTCAAACAATAATCAACCTCAGGAAAATTTATTTATGAGCTTGGTAATGTTTGAGTTTTGTCTCTTGAACAAATTCAACCCCAACGTACTTTCTGTTATGAGACAGAGCGAAACAATGCAAATGTCTCTCTCTGTAAGTCCAATGGTTGAAATTTGTGTAATTCACATGCGATAATCTTGTAGGATGAAAAAATTTGCATATCTATGCCTTGTGTTATCACTCCTCCAGATCTCCAAGGCCGAGGAAGAGTCCAGTTGAGGTAACCATAAACCAATCTTTTGACTTGGTAGCTAGCCCTACCGGGTCGGAGAGGGCTCTCTCCAAAGAATCATAGCCAAGAGGGTTGTATGGATTAGGGTTTTATGCTAGGTATAAAGTGCAGAGGGTTATTTGATTTGATTTGGTGGGGTTATGCTAGATGAGGGTATTTGATCAAAGAGGCTAGGTTAGGGCAAATCAGATATGATTGAAGAAATTAAAAGGGGCAAGGTAGGTAGGAGGCTCAACACTTAAAAGGTGATTTGATGTGATGGTTTAAGACTGGTGAGGATTTAGGAAGAGCATATGAGATGTGTTCTTCCTAAATTGAAGAGAAATGGACAAATTATGATAATTTTCCCAAAACAGAGCATGAGCAAACATGTATTCTGCCTATCAACTTGAAAATTACCATATAACAGACATGAAATGGTTTATGAGCTTACAAAAAATTCATTAAAATGATGACAAAGAAGAAACAATGCTAAACATCCATACCACATGTATCCCAAAGAAATAACTGCAACTCATCTATTAATACTGACCAAAATCTGATACAATAATGTCTTTGATCACTAGTACAACCTCCAACTGAGTCCAATCTCTGAAAAGAGTTAAGAAAGGGAAGATATAGACATAAAAAAAACTCCTCCCAACCTCAGGGGTCGAATCCATGAGAGGAGGAGCAGTTCCACCAAAATCTGAATTGATAGCTAGAGTGTAGGGTGGTCAAAGTGGCTCATCCCTAATTAGATTGAAACTTATTCATTTGACTTGATGAAGTCTATTTACCTAATGTATTTACCCTTAGGTAATAGTAAAATACCATAATTACATTACCATATCAATTACATAAGTAAAATGTTGATTCCCAAGGATGGAAATCAAAACTGGAGAAAAATAGTGAAAAATCAGGCAAATTGTCAAGTGCGCCCTCATAGTGTCATGTGCGCCCTCCATGTTGCAAACTACTTTTTCCTGCCTTCCCGGTGTCCAAATTAAGCCTAGGATATCTCATTGGAAAGCGTGTCCTGTATAGTTTCCAAATCTGCCTTCATTTTTGAAAATGGCCATGATTTGATCCTCCAAAACTTCATTCTCCCAAGATTTATCTGTGAATAATGCCGGGGCCAAAAATGAGTAGAAACATGTTTTTTTGCTAGTTTTTTGCCCCTTTCGCCTTCCAGTTTTGGAAACCAAGGCTGAAAACATGGTTTTATTAGATGTATTTGTTATTCTGCATCTAGTGGTGGTCTTCATTTCTTCAAAAAGTGCCCCAAAAAATTGTGCAACGCCTAGGGCACTACACGTTTGACCATGCTGCTGATAAGAAATTGCCTAAAAAACACAGAAAATATATTATTTAAAAAAATGAGCCAAGAGGTTTAAAAATTGGTCAAGGAGTTGATGTTTGGTGTGACTAGGCTTGGAGTGAAGCCTCTGCAAGTACATCAAGCTTCTTCTTCTCTTCTTGGTGAGTTAGGGCTTCAATTTTTGCCTTTGTAGCCTTGAGCTTTGCACTTGCATTTCTTTCTTTGTTGGCATAGTACTTTTCCATCTTCCTCTAAATGTCATTTTGCTGATTAGTCTGTCTAGGAGATTCTCTAAATGATGATTGACTTTATCAAGCCAATGCTCCTGGTTCTCATTGATCAAGATGGAAAACTTCTCATTCCATGTGAGCTCAATTGCAAGCTCAACTTCCTTTTGTTTCTCTAGTTCTAGAGCTCTTTTCATCCATCTAGTCCTAGGTCTACTTCTTGGTTCTTGCTCTTCTTTAGGTTCACCATACATGTCATGGACCTCATAAAGAAATTCCTTGGCTTTCATTACTTCCCTCTTTGCCTTGATGAGCTGAATCTCCATGACATCATGTTTGGATTGAACCAGCTCATTCTCCTACACATAATATGAAATGATATATTTTGACCTCTCTAAGTTGTTCTGGAGCTCCCTGATGAGTGCATATTTTTCCTTGATGACAATGTTGGTGTCCTCATTGTCATCATGCTCACCTAGGTCAACCAAGTCAAGATCCTGCTATGTCTCATGGAGGTCCTCCTCCTCATGCTGAATCTCTGTCTCTGTCATCTTTTCTTTTCCTTTGTGTACCTACTTTGTTGGTGAAGAAGGAAAGGTCCCTCCAAAAATCTATGGGGAAAACTCCTGCCTATGGCCTCTCTGATAAGTGTGTGCCAATGTGCCCAAATATTCCGTTTTAGGCTTGATTACCTCAACCTGCTCAATCTGCTCCAGCGCACTGATCTCATCTCTGCTAGGTGACTCAATATGATCATGAAATGGTGATGGTGGAGGTGATGTTGAAGGTGATTGATCTAATCATGATGAATGATCTATGGGCTAGGATGGAGGAATGGAGGTGGAAGGATGAGATGATGAAGGGACACTTTGAACATTCTGAATAGATGGATCAATGAATATGGGATTGGCTACAAAGGTACTCCATGCAATGTTGAGCTCTTTGAGATGATAGAGGACTATGATCTTAATGAGGGAATGATGAAAAAGACTCTTCATTTGATGTTCATATCCCATTTTCTAGACAATATAGGCCATCTTATCAATGCTCCAGAAAAGGTAGTAGGGTATGTTGAGTAGTTTTACCCTAGTGAAATGCATTAAAAGCCAGATGTTATAGGAATAAAGCCTAGAAAATCTACCTTCACATGAAAAATATTTCATGATAATCTTCATCATTGGGGCATATCTGTCTAGGAGGTGAGAAAAAGGAAAATAACCCTTTCTTTCATTTCGGTACCTTGGTTTTATGAAAGGCTCATAGTAATGTTTCTCCAACTCACCTTGTTTAAACCATTTCTCCCCAACATTTGGGATCCTGGTGGTAGCTGATATGACGACAATAGATAAAGTAAAAGTGACACCAGCTAGAGTAACTTGGTTTTTATGGAGTTTGGATATGAAGAGTCTAGTTAACATAGCATAGTGTTGCACTGCTTGAATTTGCTCACAAAAATCATAACAACCAAGATATTTGAAAGATGTCATAACCATAGGAGATGCCAAGAGTTCTGTTGGCTCAAATATGAGTATTCTTCTCCCTTTGTGTGGTTTCTTCACCTCTATTTCTTCTTCCTCACTGTATGGTTTATTTTCCTCTTTTGCGATGGTGTTTTAATATCAAACCCTAGGGAGGTATTAGGTTGTTGGAATGTGGTTTTTAGGAGTAAGGAATGGGGAAGAGAAATTGAAGGAGATGGGTAAAGGGATTTATGTAATGGAGGAGGGGATAGGGAGTATTAATATGATGGATTTTTAGGATGGGGAAATTGTTTACAATGTTGGGGGTTTGGGAACCTAGATAGTTGTAACACCTAGGGCTTAGGGTTTTGGGATAAAGGTTAGAGAGTATTGGGATAAAGGGTTTAAGAAAAGGGAATGAAAGTGTAGGGGGGTGTATGTAAGGGTAGGGGAGTTGAAATTTGGGAATTAAGAGTGCAATGATAGTTTTAAGGGAGATACTAGGGTTTTGATGTGAGAAAAACACCAAATCTTCAATAAAATTTTAAAACACCATAAGAGTGACTTTAGGAGGGAGAATCATGCTATATTTAGCTGTTACTTACTTGTGGTAGGTTGAATACAAGTTTGGTGGAGCTTTGGAGGCAATTCTAGCTTTCTTGGACAAACACGCACCTCTTGAAGGGTGTGCATAGCTCTTGGCAAGTGCGCAGTGCCTAAAAGGTGTGCGTAGCGCCTGGAAAGTGAGTAGTGTCTGGAAAGTGCGCAATGCTTGAAGGGTGTGTGTAGCGCTTGAAGGAAGTGCGCAACGCCTGCTCTGTTTTTTCAATTTTTCCCAAAATCGTGAGAAACGCTCTCTTGGGGTTTTCTCAATCAATGGTAGGAGGCAAATGAAGTTGAGTTTGAAGCTAAAAATGCATTTATACTTGAGTGAATTTGATCTTTTAACTTTACACCCCACTTTCTAATGTTTCACTTCACCTTTTTAAAATCTTTGCTCATTATCCTTTACACTTTGATTTTCTTCTTTGCAGATTGCTGATGCTGGAGTTTGGAACTCTTTACATTTGAATTTGCTTGGATAAAGTTGGAACATAGAGTTTGAGTTAAAATCTTAGGTACTTATTACATATAATGAACATAAATTACACAAGTTAAAAATAATAATATTACATCTCTTTATTTTTGGAAAAAAATTACAATCTGAAATAAAACTCATACTTTGGAATGAAAATTAGAGTTTAGACAACCATAGTTACATGTTTACAAATCATCTTTAAATGAAAAAGGGATATTACTTTTCTTACTCTCATACTTGTTTTGCTGGCCTTATGCAGTGAAATGGTGTGTTATTGAATGTGGGAAAAATGAAACCTAGAGACCTAATGAAAACCTTGAGTGAGAAGACTTCATGGTGACTTAACTGACATAAAGATATGATGGAATGAGATTTTATGATTGGAATATGCTTAGCAAGACATGAAGGTCGGCCAATAAGTATTGATTTTTTTAAGGGGGAGTGAGGCTTTTTTTACCAGGACTACCATGAGTTAATAAATTTTTGGATGAGAACCTAGGTGGAATGACAAAAAATTCAGAATGGAATCCTAATTTGATATAAAAAGAAGAGTTTTGATCACTGATCATAGTATGCAAATATTGACTGTAACATCGACCTTATTTTGGGATGGCAACTCCTTGGAGGTGTCAAGAACACCGTAGACCAAGTGCCTAACCATGTGGGCCGATACGGTAAAAAACGTAAGCTGAAATGCATGACTGAATACTGAAAATTCAAATAAAAAAAACTGACTCGAAACTGTCTTGAAATCGGCTGAAAAAATGACTCAAAACTGACTTACTTAACTGATGATTGAACTTTGAAAATGGCAGAAAATCAGTGAAGCTCCATAGCCTTCACTACGGGCTCCGAACTCCAGTGATTCTCTACTTCACACTTGTAGAAAGTTAAACTGTTATGTATAATGAAACCAAGAAATTTCTGAGAAGCATATTTAAGAAAATATAGTTCTTAAGGAGTCTACCATTAACTGGTCCTCCTAAGCATGGTTCTCTATTCATCTCATCTAGCAAGAAAACATTTTTCCCTTGGAAAGTTGAAATCTGATAAGGGCGTTTACACAAATTTTCAAATTTACCATGCTTAACCTTGTCCTCGTTTCTGGCATCCCAATGGAGCACCACATCTCCAATTTTGAAATCATCCTCCTTTATTTTATAATCATAGATTTTATTTATCCTATCATGGAGCTTAGAGGTGTTCTAAAATACCTCATCTCATGTCTGCCATAGGTGAATCATTTGATTGATCCAACGTTGTATATCATTCTCTTCATTTCCTTCTTCTTGTAACAATTTCATGACTGGGATTGCTAATGACAAAGGAAAAACAATATCTACGCTATACCCTATTTGAAAAGGAGAAATTCCAAGAGATTTCTTACTACTCACTCAATCTGCCCATAATGCATTGATCAACGTTTTGTGCCAATTCTTTTTGTTGGCCTCCAACATTTTCTTGATGATGTTAATTAAGGATTAATTGGAGGACTCTGCCAAACCATTTCCTTATAGATAGTATGCTGTAGAATGTCCCAACTTGATGTTATATTAGTCACAAAACTCAATCATCTTTTTAGACTTGAATGTTGCCATGTTGTTTGTGATGATCTTATTAGGACAACCAAAATGGGACAAGATATTAGTTTCTAAAAACTGAATGATAACTGAATCTATTGCTTTCCTGGTTGGAATCACTTCGATCCACTTAGTCAAATACTCTGTAGCTATCAATATCCACTTGTGTTGTGCAGATGATGATGGTTTAATCTCGCCTATGAAATCTAGCCCCACTGCTGAAAAGGTGCATGAACTGATATAGGTTGTAGAGGCAAAGGAAGAAGTTTTCTTTTACCTTGGAAAACTTGGCACTCGTGACAACTCATCACTGCCTTGTAGATATCTGCAAAAAGTGTATGCCAATAGTAACCTGCTCTCAGTACTCTATTGGTCGTGGTATTCCAGTACAAGTGCCCCCCACAATCTCCTCTGTGGAAGTCATTTATTACCTCCTTAGACTCATCTTCGGTCAAATAGTTGAGCAACACAACTCCAAGATCCTTCCAATAAAGTGCGCTGTCCATAATGCAATATTTAGAAGCCTTAAGCTTGAATGAACTTCTCTTAGCCTTAGACATGCCTGGAGGGGGATTTAGATGTTGCAAAACATAAATAATACCAGAATATCATGGAGATGATAAAAATATATCAGATACCTGAATGAGATCTACTTATTCTTGATTGTCGGACTATGTTGCTACAAGGTTGATATCTAGAGCATGGAGGTTTGACTCAGCCATGAGATTGGCTAAATCTTGACCCTTGATAAGCTTGGTAGGCTTGATCTCAAGATCATATTCTAATAATGCTATGATCCATCTACCTCTTCTACCTACTCGGTCATTCTGCACAAGAACTTCCTTTATCACTACAGTAGGCACATAAGCAAGAGTATGCGAATGTAAAATGTAAACTCTGAAATCTTTCACTGCCTCTACCAAAGCCAAAGCCTATTTCTCTATGATTTTGTACTTCAGGGCTGCATCTCTGATATTGCGACTGAAAAATGCCATTGGAAGCTCAATTTTATTCCTTTTTTGCATCAATACTGTTAGGATATTTCGACACATAGGAATAGTTAAGTATAACTTGGTCTAGTATAGAGTTAGGTAAAGTGTGTTTCTTTACTATGTACATTTGTAACTTACAATCCGATGGTTCATTCTCTCCTCGGTATTACCGACACTTGATCCGTGGCTTAGCACCTAATTGGTCCATGATTTCTATTTAAAGCGCATGGAGGGTCATTTGTAGGTTAACTGTTCATGAGAGAAGCTTATGTAAATTTTCATTCTTTTATTAATAAATTGTCTGAAGTGGCTGTGTTGGCTCAGGCCGTGGACTGTTTTGCTCTTTGAGGGTTTTAACCACGTCAAAAATACTGGTGTATTGATCTGTGATCTTTTTGTGAGCAGTGTCCTTTGGTGTTCTATCTGAGGAACTTACCCTGTAAATTCCTACAGTTTGTACAAACTTAAAAGGGGTCAAAACTATATGTGTAGTAACCACTATATTCTTTCTCTTTTAATTCCTATGTAAGTAGGGATTGTTGGAGTGAAGGCTAGATGAATAAAAACTAAGTTACGTTATCAAACTTATAACTATGTTTTAAGATAGTAGATTTGTGGAAATGAAATTCCACACACATATTCTATTTGGAACAAATGAAAGGAACACTTGCTTGGAAACAAAGTAGTTGAAAACTTGAAACCTAAGTTACAAAAGGAACCACTCAAAAAACATTTGGTAAGAGCATGTACAGAAAAATTTGTAAATTCTCTATGCTTCTAAGTTCCACCATCGACATCCCAAATATGTTTTAATACATAAAAAAGACTAAACTAACCATTTATGGTTGAGTTGGGTGAGGGAAATGGATTTCTTGTAGACTACTACATGATTCCCTATTTTGCTACAGAAAGAGTCCAGCAAGCTAGTAAAACAATTGTGATGCAAACCTAAGGTGAAGAAAAGAGTAATTAATGAAGGAGAATGATTTTATTCAACTGTTAAAAGATTAGGAAAAACTAATCCAAGATTTACCATTACAAAATCAAGTTTATCTATCTCTTATAGCCATAAAATAAGTTTCACAGCAAACGAACAATTCAAACAACTTATAACAACAAAGGGAAAGTAATGAACAAATACTTATAAATGCCCATGTATTTTAAGGAAGCCCTCAAGTTGGATTTTAGTCCCCAAATTCTGAAGTAGATTGTAGGTAAGGCTTTTGTGGTGGAACAGTCCTCAGAATTCCCAACGGTAAAGATGAATGGGGGAATTAATAAGAAGAGAACAAATAATTTTGAATTTTGGGTAGTTTCCTCACAGTTTGACTTTTCTCTTTCTAATAGTCAAAATCATGATGTAATTTAATGTGACTTGATTGATTTGATGTAATTATGCTAAATTTTCACTCATAGAGGTAAATTCATCCATGAAAAGGTAGTTTCCAACTAAATGAGTTAGTTCCCTAGTTTTTAGAGGCAAGTTGTTCCACTACCTACTTTTTAGTTCTCACTTTAGACTTTATTGGAACAACTCCTAAACTTATGAGCTCGACCCCTAAAGGATAGGATGAGTTCTTTATGGCCTATATCTACTAGTTTTTTAGTCATTGGCAAACGTTGGTCTTTTAGGAAAGCTTGGAGCTTTATTGTACACTCATTTTAGCAGTTTGGCAACGGAATAGACCACGGTTTGCAACGCTTTATGGGATTCTTGTGGCAACATGATTTGGTATTGTGTTTCCTTCTATAATGCAAGTTTAAATGTGTTTGATGTATGCCATTATCTCTCTCTGTTCATCTTAACTAAATGAAACAAGGATAAAGGTAGAATTCATTGATTTGTAGTGCTCTACCTAGGGTTTTGTTTAGTTATTTATGTTTTCAGCTGTTTGAAGTGGATCCTTGAGACTTTCATGCCCTCCTCAACTCCTCACCAGTCTAAAAGCTCTCCATTTCACTCAATTTGAAGTACCAAAACATTTTCCTAACTCGCCCCATAGAGATCTCTGTAAAACTGAGCCTCATTCCCCAGACCCAAATCTACCTTTCACATTTGAACCAGCAAAACATCATCAAATTCATTTAAACTCCTCTGAGCATATACCTAGCCTAAAATTTGTATTTACATCAGTCATCTCAAACCTCATTGATCATATTTTCCTGATATTGACAAAGAGAAAGCTCTCTCCTAACTTGGTAGAGCTAGCTACCAAGTTAAGAGTGGTTTGATGTTACCCTAGATCCTCCCTTTCTCAGCCTAAGGTAGATTTAGGCGATAACAATAGGCACCCACCTGGAAAAGGCTACAACCTTTTCTCTTTCTCTAGCTTCTACTAGAAGGGAGTTACAACCCCTATCTCTTGTACTAGCCGATCCGTTTACTAGTACATAGCCACCAGCCTATAGAAGGTTCCAGCCTTCACTCGTTTTCCAGCTGCTACTGAAAGGGAGCTTTGACCCCTTGGCTCTTGTAGTACTGGATGCATTTACTATTATGTAGGCACTGACCTATAGAATGCTCTAAGCTTCATTCACTTTCTAGTTGCTACTACATTGGAGCTCCAACCACCTGGCTCTTGTACATGCTGATATGTTTACCGGTATGTAGGCATCAACCTAGAGAAGGCTAAGACCTTCACTTCTTCCTCCTGGGATCAAGTTTCATAAATTTTTAGACTGGATACTCCTGGAACTCAACAACACAATCTGAAGGCCATGTTTCATCAAATTTTCATACTCGGCCCATCAACAACACTAAAGCTCAAAATAAATCACCACTGCAATGCAACCATCAAATACATCTGCATCAACCAGTCACTAAAATTCAATCATCAATCTCTGAATCAACCAAAACTGAATTAATCAATCACTGAAAACCCTTCATCACTTAACCAAATCACAATTAATCAATCTGAACATTGAAAACACTGTCACGAGAATATAGTCACCCGAACATAGAGTAGAACCCAGAACTCTGCAACAACAAGCATAACCAATTGCAACTTCAAATATCATATTTCATAATGTGTACACTACTTTCATGTGCCGAACCAACGTGTATACGCACTTTCATCAAAATGAACCTATGTACAGATCTGCAAATACTAACTTTAAAAATTCATAGCTATTCCACACTTTAGTCATACCCAGATCATAACATTTGCAGAATAAAACACGTGTTAGTATTCAGATCTAGAATAACCATAATAAAACCACATAATTATAATTCGTTTCAGGCTTGATGATCTGGATCCGTCATCCATCATCAACCACATAGGTGCATCCTTAGTTCAGATCAAACAAAGCATCAAAAACCATGAACCTACATATTTCATCTAACACTTCATAGGGTATTCAATACTTGCACACTTTGGCCTAATGATCTTCTCTTCCTTATATAGTTTTAGGCCTTTCTCAATACCTTGGACCAAAACCACTTAGGACCAATACATTAGACCAATACCTCAGACCAAATACCTCAGACCAAATACCTTGGACCAATACCTTGCACCAAAACCTTGATTTTCCATCACATACGTGCTTTTCCTTCTGTGAAAGTGTGTGTATAAGTATACGCTGCTTTTTTTCTGTTAACTTGCTTGTATACGCTACTTGGACAAAGTTAACCAACATATACTTCTTAACCCACTCTCTTTCTTCAACCTCTGAAGTCTGATATGTAATCCTTTGTTGTTAACCTATTGCACTATGAATTCTCATTTATGTGAGTTTCCATCAAGAACAACACCTGTATCATAATGCCAACAATCTCCCCCTTTCGAGTTGATGGAAACAACAAAACCAAGACTCTCTCCCCCTTTGACATCAATAGTAAAGCGTGAACCAATGATATTCGTCCCTTTTTTGATATACATTATGTTGTCCATGCTACCCCTGAGTACATGTTGAATTCTCTAATTAAGCTCCCCCTTTGTTCATGCTGAGATGCATTAAACCATCCATGCTCCCCTTGAGCAAATGGAGATTCTACAAAAATGTTTTCCAAAAGAATAACATGACTCTATAACTCAACTATATGAGTATGACTTTCCTATCACCAATGACTCATACATACATCAATATCCCAACCAAGTGGGGATGCACCAATTTTGACTCATCCACCCAACCAACTGGGGATATACTGAATGTTTGTACATGAGTGAAATAAAAATTATTACATCATCCTTTCCATGCATAATGGGGTTACAAATTAGGTCTTTTCATGACCTTTACATCAAATGGTATACATGACATTTATAACAAGGACCAACAATCTAAACAAGACCATGATATTCAACAGCAACTATCATACCCCATATATGATCAGCACCATCAACATTTGCCAACAACATGAAGATCAAAAACCTGTATATGTCCATCATCAAATGAGTCATCTGAATCAAACAACTATGTGGATCGAGCAATATAATTATCTTCATGTACCATAATGCCAACAATGCATTATTAGAAGCATGTTCTCCCCCTTAACCTGTGCCAGCTGTTCACTATTAGATCTAATCATTTCAAATATCAGTAAGAATCATCAAGGCATCATCAATAAGATATATGCAAAGTCATCCACAACTTATGAGGGCCAAGAGAACATCTACATATTATCTATCACAAAAGAGAAGATATTTGCTAATTGACTGAACCTTATTTGACCCCTTTTTCTGAGTCTGTCCCATTGCTTTTTCATCAATGAACATATACACAACTGTGGAACTTTGAACTCGTGTATATATGGAACTTCTCCTCATGAAAATTGTGTATGAGATTTAGAACACTGAAGTTTCACATTTTCAGCTCCCCATGACTCTGTTATGTCTGGACTTTGTTTTATGACACATCTTTCAGATTGTACTTCCTTCTTCTTCCATATCTTCAAGTGTAATGATGTTTTCTCCTTTTCGTATGATGCCCGAAATTTTCTCATTCCTTTGTTATATGCCCAAATTTGTTACATGCATAGAATTTTACATGTTTCCTATTCCTTCTATAGTAGTCAATGGCTTTATGACCAAACATATTGCAAGAAAAGAAATATCCCTTAAATTACCTAGAAGCTAATGATCTTTCTATGTTATGGTCTTGAACCATTCTACATTTTTATCTTGCTGCAACGTGTCCAAAATTATGACATATAGAACATTCAACATTATTCATCAGAGAAAATAACCAACTATCGCTTCGATAGTTAGGAGTAAAAGATTTTCTTTGAAAACTTTCTTTCCTTGGTTATTGATGGGGTTGACCTCTCATCTCCTTGTTGAGCATTTCATATTTTGCATTGAAATTCCTTGCCTCATCTTCTGAGCTAGATTCACCTTCAACAGATTCATGAAAGCCAGGACTAGTTTTGATGGCAGGAGACCTTTGACTACTAAGAATATTATCCAAAATCTTAGTACTATCTTGAAACCATAATAGTTTAACCTTTTCTTCTAATATACCTTTTAAGATATTTACCTCAACCTAATATTGTTCTTCCCTTTCAAGATATTGCTTCTTCATGATTTCTTTAGCTTTTTTTCCTTCTTCCACTTGTATCCTTCATTTGAGAATCTCATTTTCTTATTCTTCATCTCCTTGAGGTAGTTCTTCATTCTGCTTATTTGATTTTTCAAGATCTTCTTTTACAGAGAGGATCTTAGCTTCAAGACTTTCATAGTAACTAGATCTATCTTTAAGTCTCTTCATTGTTGTACTCTTTCGTTTACTTCATTTCTTAATGATGTCACTTCATCCTGCAACTTTTGAAATTGATCTTCATTTTCCTTATATTGCTTCCTTACTTTGTTTCCTTCCTCTAACTGAGATTTTAATCTAGTAACTTATTTTCTGAAGGGACATTCCCTTTTGTTAAATAGATCTTTTTTATCTCGAATTTTATTTGCGAGTCTTTTAACTTCTGCCTTTATCTTTCTTTCACGATCACTTTCAATATCTTCAACATTGATTGAAGAAAGAAAATTATCGGTAAAAGACCAAAAATTTGTACCCGATACTTCTTTTGCTTGTTTTGAATTTGAATACATGCTTCCACTTAATGGCCCATTGTCTCTCTTGTTTTCACAGTTCCTTTAAGATGTCTTCTTCTTCTTAGGCGCTTTCTTGTTTAGCTTCTATCCCATTATTTCTATCGATATCCTTGAAGCATTCAAGCTTCTACCAAAGGACCCACTCTGATACCAATTGATGGAGATAATACTGAGAGGAGGGGGTTTGAATCAATATTTATCAAATCAATATTTTTTTCTTTTCATACTCAAATTTATATATGCTACTTCAGTGAAGGTAACCCACGTGTACACACAACTGTCTCTAAAGAAACCAACGTATATCCAACAAAATTATGATTCAGTTAATTCATTATATGATGATCTTTACTCAATGCATCAGTACTTCATTAACCATATAAACAGTAGCCATGTGCAGTAATAAAAAAATAAACCATCACACGTAAGAAACACACATGAACACCAAGATTTAAGGTGGAAACTCAATGGGGGACAAAAACCACTTGTTGCTGTCTTCTTTTCATATAAGAAAAACTAGTTTACAATTTTGTACTAGTGCAAACTCATGCCAATATGCAGGCACCCAACTGTAGAAGGCTACAACCTTCTCTTGTTCTCCAACTTCTACGAGAAGGGAGATACAACCCCCTAGCTCTTGTACTAGCCGATCCATTTACTAGTATGTAGGCAGCAACCTACAAAAGGCTCCAACCTTAACTCATTTTTCAGCTGCTGCTAAAAGGGAGCTCCAACCCCCTGGCTCTTGTACTCGTTGATCCATTCACTACTACATAGGTGACGGCCTACAGAAGGCTCCAACCTTCAATCATTTTCTAGCTGCTATTGGAAGGGAGCTCCAACCCCTTGTCTCTTGTACTGGATGATATGTTTACCAGAATGTAGGCATCGGTCTAGAAAGGGCTACAACCTTCTCTTCTACCTCCAAGTACCACATTTCATAAATTTTCAGACTGGATACTCCTAGAACATAAAACCATAATTTGAAGGCCACCTTTCATCAAATTTTCGTACTGGGCACATCAACAAAATTGAAGCTCAAAATCAATCACCACTGCCATACAATCGTCAAATACATCTACATCAACCAATCATTGAAACTCAATCGTCAATCTCTAAATCAACCACAAATTAATCAATCAATCAATGAAAAGCCATCATCACTGAAGAAAATCACAATCAATGAACTTAAACATTTAGAACATTGTCACCAGAATACAATCACCAGAACATAGAGGAGAACCCATAACTCTGCAACAACAACCAAAACCAACTGCAACTTCAAATATCATGTTTCATAATGTGTACACTACTTCGATGTGTCAAAGAAATGTGTATATGTGCTTTTATCAAAGTGAACCAGCGTACAGATTTGCAAATACTAACTTAAAAACTTCACAGCTATTCTAGACTTCAGTTGTACCTAGATCATAACATTTGCAAAATAAAAGATGCGCCACTATTCAGATCTAGACTATCCTTGATCATACCACATAATGATAATTCATTTCAGCCCTTATGATCGTGATCCATCATCCACCATCAACCACATAGGTGCATTCTTAGTTCAGATCAAGAAGACCATCAGAAATCCATAACCTACATATTTGTTCTAACGCTTCATAAGATATTCAATACTTGCATACTTTGGCCTAATGATCTTCTCCTCCTTATATAATTTTAGGCCTTCCTCAATACCTCAGACCAAAACCACTTAGGACCAATACCTAGGACCAAATAGCTTGGACCAATACCTTGGACCAAAACCTTGATTTTCCATTCCATATGTGCTTTTCCTTCTATGAAAGTGTGTGTATACATATACACTCATTTTTTATATTAACCCACAAGCATACACTTCTTGAACAAAGTGAACCAATGTATAATTCTTAAACCACTCTCTTTCTTCAATCTTTGAAGAATGATCTATAATCCTTTATTGTTAACCTATTGTACTTTGAGTTGTCATGTGTGTGAGTTGTCATCAAGGACAACATCTGTATCATAATGCCAATAGTTGTTAGATAATATTGTCTTAAGTTGATATGGTTTTATCTTAATTGTTAATTGTCTTAAATAAGTTTCGTCTTAATTTCCATTGACTTAAGTGGCCGTTGTGTTAAATATAAAGTTTTACTTTTAAATATTTTTGTTTGAAACTGTTTTAATCTTAAATATAAGTATTGTCTTAAATTGTTTTTGTCTTAAATATAAGGTTTTGCCTTAAATTTTTTTATTTAAGAAAATCTAATTAATATTCAATTTTAATGTAAAACAACTAAACTAAAAAGTGACTTCTTAAGACAAAAGATTTCTTTTGTTTTAAAGAAATGTCTTAAAAGTGCCCTTCCTATAGTACTGGAATATCTACAAGTGCAAACACATCCTAAAGATTTGCACTTTATAGCTCAGGATATCTGATCTCTCACTAGGGCCCTAGTAAAGTGACATTCCTCAACTAATAATTGTTAAATTCCTATCATAAATTAAATTAGTTGTAGCATACTTTTATTACCAAATGGTTACAGTGATTGAGATTTAACATCTGTAGAATAGTTTTGAATATTCTTAATAGTTGTCACAAATCAAAAGTTGAGATTGATCTAAAAAACAGTTATTCTCTTTTCTATCCTTTTTATTTTGATTGGTGGAATTAGTAACGCATCGGCTCTCGTACTCATGTCACAAAGGGTCGATCCCTCATTGCTACTACTATAACCTCCAGCTGCAATTGAACCACTCCCAAGCACAACGCACAGGTAAGACGATGCTTGAACCTGTGACCTACACAACAGCGTGAGTACCTTAGCAATACGTTCGATGACGAACAAGTTGCTCCTCTAAGGACTCCATTTTTTGTCTTTCTAAATAAATTGATTAAATTAAAAAAAATGTCATATGAACAAGTGTTATAAAAAACTAGTGATCAAATAAGTTATATGGTTATATAGTTGACTAATAAGTTTAATATTAAACTATATATTTTACTAAATGTGGAGAATTTTCTTCTAACTAAAAGATAAATAAAAATAAATGAAATTATGTTAATTATATTATATGTAGCTTATTTATAATAAATAGATAATTGGATTATGAAATTTATATGCTTTTAATCTAGTAATAGAATAAATAGGGATTAAAGCTAACATATATTAAACCATCAATTAATTATTATATACATTACAAATTTATTTTAGTTAAGTTTATGTATAAAATATTATTTAAAAAAATAAAAAATAAATAAATTTTAATATAAGACTAATAAACTAATACCAAAAGCATTTTATTTCATTAAAATATAAGATAATTAATTTGGAAAATATTATTAATATAGTTTATGTATTAAATATTTTTAAAAAAATAATAAATAAATAAATTTTAATATAAGACTAATAAACTAATACCAAAGGCATCTTAGTTTCATTAAAATATAAGGTAATTAATTAATTTGAAAATATTATTAATATAAGTTTATGTATAAAATATTATTTAAAAAAATAAAAAATAAATAAATTTTAATAAAGACTAATAAACTAATACCAAAAGCATCTTAGTTTCATTAAAATATAAGGTAATAATTTGAAAATATTATTAATATTAGGATAACCAAATGTGAAAAAAATATAATAATATTATCAAATTATTGAATAAAATATTTAAATAAAAATAAATATTTTATATAAATAAAGATTAGATATATAACAGAAGAAGAAAAAGAGGGAAACAACAAACTAAAAGATGAGGGAAAAATCCAGTGAAGAAATCAAAACTAAAGAGAAGCAAGGGGTGAGCTAGGAGGAAAGTGCAGGGATCCAACAGTTTATGATCTTTCATCTATCATCCTTGTTGAGATTACTTGGCCTTCTTTTAATTTCTATGACCTCCCTAAACTTTCGGTGATGAAAATGTGCAATTTTCGCAATTACACATGCTTCCTCAAGAGAGATATGGTGCTTAGTCTTCTCTATGTTTTCAAGCAAGGCTGAAGACCAGGTCCTTCCATGTTTGATTTCAACTCAGTGCTCATGAATCCTTTGATTCATAAAGCGCCCAATTTCCACAACATAGGGTGTCCCACATGAACATGGAATAACATAAACACCTTTCATGTCCTTGGGGTCAACCAGGTTTTTGCGGATCTAAAGGATGAGGGAACATTATGCTTCTTGCGAATGGTGTTAAGGGGTCTAAAGGATGAGGGAACACTATGGTTCTTAAGGATCCTAGCACTCTTGTCAATGGTCTCTTAGATGAAAGGGAGATGAACACGTGAGATTCGATCTTTAGGGTCTTTGTTAATCTTGGGACCTCTGCTCTCTTTAAGGAAATCTTTCAAACCTTTATTTATTTATTTAGTCTTATATTAAAATTTATCTATCTATTTATTTATTTATTATTATTATTATTATAGATCTTAGTTAATTATAGATCTTAGTTAAATTATAATTTTATTTCAAATTATAGATCTAGTTAAATTATAATTTTATTTCAAATTATTACTATTATATTATGAACTAAATTAATTAATATACGAGCTAAGTATATATGTATTTGAAAAATGTATGACAAAATTTAAAATTCTTAATGAAGATTTAATCCACTTATAATATATCACTTATCAATTTCACATGTTAAAAAAAACATAATCCATTTCATATGATACTTTTTCTTATAACATTTTTTTCATGAGTCAATTTAATTAGAAAAGAAAAATGATGAAAATGAGATAAATCTTGACATTTGATTGGGGACTAATACTAAGAATATTCTAGAATATGCCATGGAGGTGAAATAGGTTGTATTTTTCCTTTCTGTGAGGCTTTGAAGTCTTCTTCTTCTCATTTCATATGCAGTAAGAATTTCATGTACTTCATCCATCTTCAAATAGTTGGGATCTTTCATTTCTTCAATGGCTAAAACCTTTGCATTAGATCCCAATGGCAATGTACACAACACTTTTTGAACTATTATTGATTCATCCATCTTTCCATCAGGTCCTCTAATAGTGGTCACAAACTCATCTACACAAACGAAAACGTTTGTAATATCTTTTTATTCATATTTAAACTCTCAAATTGATTGGATGAACTTGAAGTTTTGCCATAATTACATTTTAATCACTTTTTAGGTGCTTTGAATCTCACTCCAAATATCCTAGCATAATTGCATTGCATTAATTTAACAAAATTTTATTTCGATGGGCCATATAAAATAGCATTCATCAAGATGAGGTGTCACTAGAACTTTGTACCCATTCACAATAGATAGCTAAATGTCAACACCAAGAAACATAAGATAGATCCTCATTCTTGTCTTACAAAATGCATAATTTGTTCAATTAAAGAGCGGGGATCCCTTTGAGATAGATCCATCATAATTAACCATTTCATCCCTTTAATATCCACCTTTCAGTTCTTAAATTGCTTCTAAGTGAACCTTCTCCTATACCAAATGTTGGATTCACAATTATACTGAGATGAGAGGTGAATCAATATATACATTTTTTTCTCATTTATAAACATTCAAACATAATTAAACATAAAACTTATAAAGAGGAAATATAAGACAAAAGATATATGTGGAAACTCATTACGGTGAAAACCACAGAACATCTTTTAATTAATTGTTCTGTGTAAGAACAAGCCTAGAAGAGACACCAAGCACATTAAATTTCTAGGAATCAATCTACCAGAGACACGAATCCTTGTAGATTTATAGGAATCAACATGTAGGGGAGACCAATCTCCTCATATTCACATTCACCAACCTGCTAGAGACACCAATCCCCGCTACTCTATCATCTACAAACTTTTCTTGTATGATCCAATCTATTCTTCTGCAATTCTTTACAATCATCTCAAACTTATCTGGCCTTTAATCTCCTCTATTAGACAAATTATTTGCAAATTTGTGAATACATATCAAACCTCTCTAATCCTTAATCTCCTCCAATACACTTAGTTTCTCTGCAACTATTTATAGACGTCTCAAACCTCCCTAATCTTTAATTTGTAAATATTCACTCAACTTCTTGAGTTGCAGACTCTATTTTATGACTCTTATAGGTTACATTTATGACATCTTCAACACACTTCTCACTAAGTAGGTGCTTCATTCACTCAGTTCTTTTACATCTATTATTTAATAACATAATTCATCTTTATGACAGTTTTTTCCTCTTCTCAATGTACCAAAAACATATTTCATTAATATCATCCCTTATATTTATAATGATGTTTCCTTCCCAAAATCTTGGAATTTGCTACTCCCATTAACTTCTCATTTTCAAATCCTGGCACACATTCATGTTTAGCACAAATTAGTGTTAAACAAATGAAAGGAACACTTGCTTGGAAACAAAGTAGTTGAAAACTTGAAACCTAAGTTACAAAGGAACCACTCGAAAGCCATTTGGTAAAAGCATCTACAAAAGAATTTGTAAGGTTTCTATGCTTCTAAGTTCCACCATCGACATCCCAAATATGTTTTAATACATCAAAAAGATTTAACTAAACATTTATGGTTGAATTGGGTGAGGGAAATGGATTGCTTGTACTACATGATTCCCTATTTTGCTACAGAAAGAGTCCAGCAAGCTAGTAAATCAATTGTGATGCAAACCTAAGGTGAAGAAGAGAGAAGAAGAGAGTAATTAATGAAGGAGAATGATGTTATTCAACCATTAAAGGCTTAGGAAAAACTAATCCAAGATTTATCATTACAAAATCAAGTCTTTGTTTCTCTTATAGCCATAAAATCAGTTTCATAGTAAAAGAACCATTTGAACAACTTAGAACAACAAAGGGAATGGAATGAACAAATACTTATAGATGCCCATGTATTTTAAGGAAGCCCTGAAGTTGCATTTTAGTCCCCAAATTTTGAAGGAGATTGTAGGTAAGGCTTTTGTGGTGGAACGGTCCTCAGAATTCCCAATGGTCAAGATGAATGGCGGAATTAATAAGAAGAGAACAAATAATTTTGAATTTTGGGTGATTATATGTCGTTTTAATGGATTTTAGCCTCCAAAATTTGCTCTCTGAGACTGGGCATATCAAAACTAGTCCTAGAATATTGATTTGTTATATTTTTCAAACATGTACTTTATGGTTTTCCTCAAATACATGGAATACTAGAAGAAGGTTTTTGATGAACTACCCTGGTTTTGGGGCTAGGTTGGTCATTCAATTCAACAATGGTTTCTACAATCTAATCTTCTTACCATGAAATCCTTACCGGTTCTTGTTTGGGTTAGGCTCCCTAACCTGCCTCTTCATTGGAATAGGCTAAGGATACTAGGGGATATTGGAGACTCTATAGGTAACTTCATCAAAGTTGATAGTGAGATATTATCTTGGGGTTTTGTAAATTTCGTCTACATTTATGTGAAAGTGGATCTTGGCAAAAGGTTACCAGAAAAAATCGTCGTATAGTACGAATGCAAGGAATATATTGAGCCATTGCATTAAGAAAATATTTCCTTTAGGTGTATAACTTTGCAATAGCGTAGGCACCATTAAAATGTGTTTCGCTCTTCCATAGGTGCTTTCTACAACTACCCATTGAAGAGAAACCACCATGGCTAGAGAGATCTAAAGACCACATCATAGTCAAATATTTTTGTAGCTTAATGAAAGAATAATCCCTAGAATCATAAGGCATCTACCAACACTTTAACCTCTCATGATACCAAGTGTTATCTGTTAGAGAAAACCATAGCTATAAGGGAAAAACACTAAGGTAACCTCCAACCAATATTTTGAATTGAACATTATCACTTTTAATTCGAAGGGGGCCCCCTTCAATAACTCAGTCAAATCGGCCTCGTTATGTACCTAGAATAATTGCTACATCCGATTGGATCATATAAAATTGGTTGGAGTATGAGAAGAAAACACTGGGCAATGTAGTCAAATAAGATGAAAGTTAATTTAAACTGACAGGAAACTCACTAGGAAGTAAGCATACTTTAGACGTAAGGTTGACACATTTTCCTTAGATAGTTTTCATTGTCACTGATAGTTGAAGGGAGAAAACAGTCCACTGCAGTTAGGCATGAAGGATGAGTACAATACCAACTTTAGAGGATAAGGGCGGAAATATTTAGATATATGAAATAGAGCACCAAAAAAAGGGTGAATATTGTAACATTTAATCCTATCCAAATATTAGAAGGCCATACATTCAAATGGTATAACTGAGAAGAAAGAAATTACATAAGGAAAAGGAGAAACTAGAAAAATACATCACATGAATCCTTGATATGACAAGGCTCCATTCTCTATCTTATCAAGCTTTATTAATCTCAAATAAAATATAATACAATATCGTCCAATGTGTTCTAATGTCTGAACCCTTCTCCATTCTAAAGAGCTTGTCTTTATATAAAAAAATGCAAACTAAAGAAAGTTTCTTGTTCATAATTAATTACAAATTGCTAAATATAAAAGTGTATACCTAATCCAAACTAAATACACTACATCAATTCAATCATAAACAAAAGAAATAATATTTTGTTTCTGAAGATTATCTTGTTGTCAGAGTCATGGATGAAGATAAGGATCCCCAAGTCCAATTTGATGAGGTGGCATCCAAGTCAAAGTTGATAAGGCATTTTTTAAAAAATAGAAAAGATTAATTCTGGAAAATTCTTGAAAAATAGGGTTCAAAGATCAACTAAAATCTATCAAACCATGATAGTTTTGCAAAATGAGATAGAGAGTTATTTGTTAATGGGAATATTTTTATCGAAAAACATGCTTGGACTTTCAAAAACTCATCCTCGGTTGTTCGGAAACTAATTTTTAAAACAATCAACAAAACAAGATTGCAAAATCCTCAATGATATGCTTCAGATATCCCATCATTTTGACCATGACACTTGTGTAAAAATGGAGATATGTTTTTCTTAATGGCTTTGTTTTTGACAAAAAGCTCTTTTAGATCTGGAAAATTTGTATCCGACTTTTCAGAAACCACACCCGAATTTATTGCTTTTTACATGAAAAAATAGAGTTTTAACCAACCATTTTTAAAAAAAGGTGCTACTACTCTGGTTTCTAGCACTTTAATCCTATTGATTACAAATATGCATTGATACTCCTCACATCAACCCTTCAAAATTTGTATTATTTACAGATTGACATTGACACTGAAACTATTACCGCTTTAAAATTATTCACTAAAATTGTGATAACACTTGGTTCCATGGGGATGTTGTCGATCATACATGGAAGCAAGAACCCCATAGACAAGAAGCATGATCCATTGGCTTTATCCCAACTTAACAACTGCAACTTCTAACTTACACTTATTCTGCAACTAGAAACCAAACTGAAATGGAAACTAAACTATACACTACACTGTAAACTAAAACTAAAAAATGTAGGCTAAAAATAAATTCTTGCCCAACAAACTTATTTCACACTCATCCTACACTAAACTACTGAAGTAATTGATCAATCAAATAATACAAAAATTTCTATGCAACCAATCTAGTAGTTGCTCAAATACTATGGCTCTTTTACTATGCTTCAGCAAAATCAAGCTAGACAATATAGTGGCAAAGGAAACTCATGATGTAATTTGTCTTCATAGGGAAATAATGGATGGAAATTCAAACTGAAAAAAACCCTCCATGTAGTGCACTGTGGGATCATAAAAACGATGATCTATCTAATGAACCTCACAGTATTGAATGATTGGATAATCATGGTTTAATTTATTAGATCTATTCACAATGTTAAACCATGACTTCAACTGTGAATTGCCAAACTCATTCCAAAAACCAAAACATTCCTCCATATTGATATTAAAGGTTAGCATCACCTCCTTTTCTTTCAAATAAGTAAGGGTATAAAATGATTGGTTCAATCTTGGAAATTATGGGACTCTATTTGAGCCTCTAAGACCTCAATAACCTTCTCATTTTCTCCAACAAATGTTTCTAAACAAGAGATATTATCCTTGAAATAACATTCGAATGAATGTAAATAAATAAGTAAAAACCTTGAAAAAGCTACCTTAAATTGATCATCATCAAAATTACCCCAATATACCTTAAAACCTAAAATAGAAACTTGATTTTTAACATACTCTATTATCTCGATTGACTAGGAAACTATATCTATAGTTCAAGCTCTGAATTATTTGGACAATGGAGTCGGTATGAAAATTTTGAACTCTGGATTGTTTGACAATTGAGTTTGTAGGTGAATGGGGCACAACCAGTTTGTGTTTAACCTCTGTTCACCATCAGAAGTTAAATTTTATTATTGTCATTCTTCGAGGATATTTTCTTGAAGCATTTTCCTCCCCGACAATGGCACCATAATGTTATCTCTTAGAGAAAACCCTAGTTGTAAGGGACAAATTGTAATGTAACCTCTAACCAATATTTTGAATTGAAAGCTAGCCTTGTCAATTTGAAGGGGGGTCCCTTGTATAACTCAGTCAAATTTGATTGGTTATGTACTTAGAACAACAGGTAGATTTGATTGGATCATGTAAACTTGTTTGGAGTATGAGAAGAAAACATTGGGCAATGGAGTCAAATAAGTTGAGAGTTAATGAAAACCGACAAGAAAATTTCTCGGAAGTAAGAAAATTTCAGAGGAAACGTTGACATATTTTCCTTAGAGAGTTTTTGTTGTAGTTGATAGTTGAAGGGAGAAAACAATCCACTATAACTAGGCATGAAGGATGAATCCAAGTGCAACTTTAGAGGACATGGGTGAAAATATTTAGATCTATGAAACAAAGGATAAAAAATAAGAGTGAATCCTGTAATATTTAATCCTATCCAAATATTAGAAGAACATACATTCAAATGGTATAACTGAGAAGAAAACAATTACATAAGGAAAACGACAACTCAAAAAATACATCACTTGAATCCTTAATATCAAAAAACTACATGCTTTGTCTTTTTAAGATTTATTAATCTCAAACAAAATATGAGTCAATGTTCTCCAAACCTTTCTCAAGTGTGAACCCTTCTTCATTCTACAGAGCTTGTCTTTATAGAAGAAATTACAAACTAAACCAAGTTTCTTGTTCATACTTAATTACAAATTGCTAAATATAATAGACTGTATATCTAATCCAAACTAAATAGATTACATTCGTTCCATCATAAAACAAAATAAATAATATTATGTATCTGAATATCATGTTTTTTTTGGAATCATGGCTGAAGCTAAGGATCCTAAATTCGAATTTGATGAGGTGACATCGAAGTCAAAGTTGAGAAGGCATTTTTTTTAAAAATAGAAAATTTAATTCTGATGAATTCTGGAAAAATATGATTCAAAGATCAATTCAAATCTCTCAAATTATGATAGTTTTGCAAAATTAGAGAGATTTTTTTGTTAATGGTACCATTGTAGAGAAAAACCTCATTGGGATTTTAAATATTCATCCTCGGTTGTTCAGGAAAAAATTATTAAAACAATGAGCAAAACATGATTGCTAAATAATCAAAAATAGGCTTCAAGTCTCCCCTTTAATAATCCACACCATCACACTTGTGTAAAAACTGAGAAAGTATTTTATTAATCACTCTATTTTTGACAAAATCCTCTTTCAGATTTGGCAAATTTGTTTCCAACTATTTAGAAACAACACCCAAGTTTACTACCTTTTACAGAAAAAAACTGAGATTTAACTGACCATTTTTAGAAGAATGCACTGCTACTCTAGTTTTCATCGCTTTAACCCTATTTATTACAAACCAACATTGACATTGTCGTTATCAGGGCTTTAAATTTTTTATTATTTATAGATTGATGCTGACATTGAAACTATTAGTGCTTTAAAATTATTGACTAAAATTATGATAACAACTAGCTCCATCGAGATGTTGTCAATCATAAATGGGAGCAAGAACCCCATAGACCAGAAGCATGATCGATTGGGATGATCCCAACTCAACAACTACAAGTAGCAAGATGCACTTATTCTGCAACTAAAAACCAAAATGTAATCCAAGCTAAACTGTATACTACACTATAAACTAAAACTAAAAAATGTAGGTTGAAAATAAATGCTTGGCCAACAAGCTTATTGCGCACTCAATCTACACTAAACTGTTGAAATAATTGATAAATCAAATATTACAAAAATTCCAATGCAAGCAATCGAGTAGCTGCTCAAATACTGTGGAACTTTTACTGTTCTTCAGCAAAATCAAAACTCGACAGTATAGTGGCAAGGGAAACTCATGATGTAATTTGTCTCCATAGTGAAATAATGGCTACAAATTCAAGCTGAAAAAATATTCCATGTATTCCACTATGAGATCATAAAAATGATGATTTCACTACAAGAAAAAAGGTCATTGGTGAGGGTCATGCTTGTGATGTACCTTTAAGGTCCGTCACCAATGTTGCATATGGTGACAACTTTAAAAACGTGTTGTCGTAAGTGTATATAGTGATGGTCCTTTAAGATTTGTCACCATAGCTGTTTTCAATGAGACTTTTGGTGAGGCTCGTTAAAGGCCCATCAATAGTTTTGTCTTTCGTGACACTTTTGGTCACGGTTGTTAAAGGCCCATCACTAATTCTCTCTTTGGTGACACTTCTAGTGATAACCTTTTATTGACCGTCACCAATTATCTTTTTGGTTACTTTTGGTGATGGTCAATAAATGTTCGTCGTCATTGATCATTCCAATGAGTTTTTTATGACACTTCATGCCTCTGATGGACCTTTAAGGTCTGTCACCAATGTCACATATGGTGACAGTCTTTAAAAATTCATTGTTGTAAGTGTATATAGTGATGGTCTTTTAAGGTTTGTCACCAAAGGCATTTTCAATGACACTTTTGGTGAGGGTCATTAAATGCCCGTCACTAATTCTGTCTTTGGTGACACTTTGGTAAGTTTCATTAAAATCCCATCACTAATTCTCTCTTTGGTGACACTTCTAGTGATGATCTTTTATTGACCCTCACCAATGCTCTTTTTGGTTTCTTTTGGTGACGGTCAAAAAATTTTCGTCATCATTGATCATTCCAATGAGTTTTTGATAACATTATGTACCTGCTACTATATTTTTTGTCAAAAGATAATGATTTAAGACCATTGTTGTGGAGTCTTTTTCATTATCTGTCCAAGGTCATAGTGGTTAATATTTAGTCAATTTGTTAAGAAGTAATTAATGTGTATCAATTCCCTTAAGTCATAAGAATATAGTTTTCCTATGAGACAACACATGATTCATCTCTATTAGGTTTACTATCTAGAAAATTTCCTTTAAGTTCCACTAGTGTGTGTAGGAACTATATTTTATAATACATAATCAAGCTTTATCAATTTTATTAATGGGAGAGACCTAGCACTCCTCAACACTCATGGCACACCTTAACATGATTTGGAATAGTACACTAACATTCCTTGTCACCTCGCATGTCTTGGAACGTCTTTGTGCCTAGAACATTATGTACCTAGAACATATTTCCATGAGTAGGGTGCCCAAGCACATGTTTACATGACATAGCATAGCATAGCACTCCCCTATCATGTTTTGGCATGCCCTGTAGTCCCTAGCATGCCCTGGAACACCTTGGCATAATATTGCATTGACAAACATTAGCACTTGGCACACATTGGCACTTTGCATGTATTGGAACATATTATTAGTGTGCCTAGCATGCCCCTTTTGAAAAAGATAAAGTCCCGACTTATGAACCCTCTTATGTGTTCATTTCCTTGCATTTTTGGTTGGTTATTCCTTTCGTTTCCTTAAAACTCCTTGATGCATATTCACATACTATGGCACCCTGCACATCATAGCATGTCTTAGCACCAGGCATGCCTTGGCAGTATTTGGCACATGTTAGCACACCTCAAAACTACCTAGGACACTCTAGCACTTCTTGACATTCCCTGATATTCCGTTGAATTCCTTACCTATTCTTAGCATACCTTGTCACTCCCTCCTTGGCATGATATCTAGCACTCATTAACACTCCCCAACACACCCTCATATACATTCACTTCAATGCATTTTGACTTAGTGCTCCCTTTTGTTGTATTAGTACTTCCTAACACTCCTCAACATGCATTGCCACTCTCTAGCACACCTTAGCACTCTTGAATATGCTCTGCCATGTCATATCATGCATCACACTCCCTGACGCACATTGGCACTTGGCACGTGCTAGCACTTGGAAAGTCTTAGCATGTTTGGCATGCATTTAGATGACTTGGTATGCTTTGGCATGGTTTAATATTAAATTTATTTGAGGTCAATTATTGGAAACTAGATGAGAAGAAATGAAGGAATATTTGGCACTTAGAATGGATTGACACTTGGAACTTGGCACTTATTGGCACCTATTGTTGGTGTGCCTAGCATGCCCCTCTTGGAAAAGGTAAACTGATGACTTATTAACCCTATTATGTGCTCATTTCCTTGTAGTTTAACTTGTTCCTCCCTTTTGTTACCTTCACAGTCCCTGGCATGCATTGTCACACCCTTGTACATCTTAGCATGCCTTAGCACTTGTCACATCTTAGCTTGTTTGACATGTCGTTGTACTATCTAGCACATGTTAGCATGTCATAGCATTCCCTAACACACCTTGGTAGTCATGAACTCACAACTAGCATTACATTTTTCCATGACTTGGGAACATTACATTCAATAGAACACCTTGGCACTCCCTAGTTGTCATCCCCTTTGTTATCCTCCACAATGTCCCAGGCTAATGAGGAGATCGACAGAGGTAACCATAGACCAAGCTTCTAGTTTGGTAGCTAGCCCTACCAAACCAGAGAGGGCTCTCTCTATGAAATCACAGCTAAGAGATGACTAGAATGTAAAGGATTTTAGGCTAGATAGATAGGTTCAATTGGGTATAACACATATTTCATTAAATTTGGAATTAAATACTAGATTTAGAATTTAAAAATAACCAAAAATATAAATTATATTAATGTCCCTGTAATAAAAAAATTCCAATTTTAACGAAATATTTGTTGTATTAGAAAATTTAGGGTTTTTTTGCTCCATAAGGGAGAAAAACCAGGTAGCTAGGTGAGAGGATCAAAGGGTTACAGTAGCAAAGATATAAAGGAGCAAGGTAGCATTAATTTTTTGATGGATCTTAGGGTTTTTCAGTGTAGTGTAGTGTTTAGAATAAGAAAAAGGTCTTAATGTGCATGAAACATGAATTCATTAAGCAAGAAAGAAAGTAACACATAATGCTTTTTCCATCAAAACATAGCTTTATGCAAAGTATTTTGTTTATAAACTGTAAGGAAAACCATTGACGAATTGATGAATGGAAATAGAAGATGAATATCTTTCATATAAAGCTATAAAAGAGAAAAAATAACATCACAAACTTACTACACATGAATTCCTAGATAATGGTTGCAAACTGTGCTTTTATTTCCAGAAAATGTCCAAGTACAAGCTATAATAGTTCTCTCCTCTAAAATCCAACCCATTCTATCACTGAGAAACTGATACATAAATACCAAAGCAACATATCCCCACTCTCAAGGGTGGAATCCATGACTCTAGGAACTATTCAATGAGGTGTTCTAACCAAACCCTAATGTCTAGGGAAGTTAAAAACAATTTGTATGCTTAACTTTGACTCTAATCACTGTCATAAATGAGGAAAAATTTACATCAAAACAACGTACAAAGACAAACCATCTATTATCTACATTTAATTTTACCCCTCACATTCATCTACTTCACCCTTTTGACTTTTGCCAAAGTAAAACTAGGAATTACAAAAAAATACACAGTGAAAATTTTACAAAAATCTTAGAAATTTCGAGGTGTGTAGCGAGCTATTGGAGGCCATTTTTAAGGGACTTTCTGAAGTCCAAATCCAGATCGAAAGAATTTTCTAGAAATCTGGGAGATGGTAGATATCTCTAGAGTATTTATGCACTTAAAATGACCCATTTTTGGTTGTGATATGGCCATTCTCCCAAGGTGTCACCAGGTATGCAATGAAATCGGAAAAGAGTGGCAAAAAGGTGATTTTTGGCCTCTTTTTTGCAAATTTCTAAAAAATGAGCCGAAGAGTAGGAAAGTGGGAAAATGGGTTTTGAGAGGGGGTCGTAAGCTTTCCAAAAATGATGATTTTCCATCATTTGTATCCCTAAGGAAGAATCACAGTGTGAGCTCGTTGTGCTCCTAGAGAGAAAATTACCAAAAAATTGGAAGTCTGCACCAAAACACAAAATTTTCTCCAAATCCTCCAAAAATTTGTCCAGAGATGCCTGATGAGGTATGTTACGTCATCATGGATGAATCAACAAGAAAATATAACTGACCCTTCTCCTCTTAGCTGATTAGGGTTTCCTTGAGATTTTCCTTCAATTGCTTCATTTTGACCTTAGCAAACTAATTCCTTGTGTAATAATGGATGGCCATTTTATTTTTTAACTTGTTATCCATTTTGGCCTTTTAAAGAAACTTCTCAAGGTGGAAATTGACTATTTCAAGCCAAAACTCACAATCCTCATTTATTTTCATGGCAATCCTTTCTCAAAGGTCAATTCTTCCATTGGTGGCTTTTGTTCTCTTTCCATCCGAAGTGCCTTCCTAAGACCCATTGTCCTTGGTATCTTCCTTGTTGGATGTCCTTCATGATGCTCAGTGTCCTCATGGTCCACCACTTCCTTGCCTTTCATCTCTTGTCTCTTGGATTTGAATTGTTCTTTCCCCATGACTAATCATTTTTCCTTAAGTTGCATGTTTTCTTGCTCAAGGAATGAAATGATGGATTTGGCCCTTTCGAAATTGTCCTTGAGCTCCATGATCTGAGAATCCTTCTCTTTGATGACTTGTTGTAAGGTTTGATTTTCATCACGTGTCTCCAAGTCAAATAGGTGAAAATCATGTTCAATGGGATCCTCATCATGCTAACAAGCCTCATGATGTGATGACGATCCTTGTTATGGTGACATAGTAGGCTTGGCCCCTTCCTAAATTTGAGGAGAAAACAAAAGGCTTCTGCCTTTCTGATATGTCTTGGTCATCTCAGGCCTAGGTGCCTTGGAAACGTCATCATGTTTTCTTGATGACCGCACCTCCATGGGTTGTACTGATATGCTCTGGTGCTGGCTTGGTGCAGTGGTTATATGCATTTCCAAGGCTGTCTCAATGAAGGTGTCCCATGTCATGTTCTTCTCTTTCAACTAATGGATTAATATAACCTTTATTAGGCTATGGTGAAAGAGGCTGGGATAATCCACTTTTCCTTTCAATTTCACCATTTCAAACATTTTGGTTAGGCTCATATACAAGTAGGTGGACAAATTTAGAGACTTTGCAGCTGTAAAGTGCATGAGAAATATTAAGTTGTAGTGATATAAGTTAGAATATCTGCCCTCAAATGTGAAAAACTTCATGAAAGCCTTCCTCAATGGTTCATATCTCTCCAACAAGTATCTGAATGGGAAAACATGTGAGCGAGCTCTTTTGTATTATGATTTCAAGTAGGGTTTGTACTCTTCTAGGTCTAGGTTCATGCCTTTGAACCATAATTCACCATGGTTTGGTATGCCTGTAGCTTGAGAGATGGCATACACTGAAAGGATGAAATCAATCCCTGCAATGGTGATCTTGTCTTCCTTCAAGGTGAAGGCAAATATAACTGTGAGATGTTCATGGTAACCTACTTATTGCACTCTTTCATAAAACCATAAACAATTGATATTTTCAAAGCATTTAATGACAAATGGGGAGGATGTGATTTCATTACAATTAGACTGCTCAAACCTTAGTATCTTTCCCAAGAATTTTGACCTAGTTCATTTCCAAGCATTTTGACCTAGTTCAGCCTTCTGTTCCCTTAACTATTCCTAAGAGTCCTCACCATCCATTGACATTTTCTGCCATGTGTTAGCACACCTTTTCATTCCTTGGCAGGCCCTGGCACTCATAGCTATCATGCCCTCACAACTACACTTACTTTTTTTTAGACTTGGCCAGAACCCAACCATGTCCTGCCCCGACTACAACAACTTAACCAGGTTATAGTTACTACAACTAGACTATGTCTTATGCACCTAAGAACTGTCGATAGTACATCTTAGGCCTCCCATGTCCAATCTCAACTCATCCCACTTAACAAGTTACCAATTCAAGACTCACGTCCAGCCATGGCCATAACACATCTAAGAAACATAGTTTACATCTTGACATGCCATAGCACATGGCTTGTCTAACAATCCCTTAGCCTTATGTGGCGTCTGTTAGCATCCCTACATTTTTGGGCATGCTTTGCACTCCCTAGCACACCCTAACACTCTCTAACATGCCCTAGCATTCTAGCATACCTTGGCACTACCTAACATATAACCTTCTCACTCCCTCCTTAGAACACTTGGAACTCATTGACAGTCCCTATCACACACTCTTGTCTCTTCATTTCCATTCATTTTGAACTAGTTCTCCGTCGTGTTTTTATGGCACTCCCTAACATTTGCTGGCATGCATAGACATACCCTGGCAAATGGCACATCTTTATATGTTTTCTTCACACTCTAGCATTCCTTAGCATTACCTAACATATATTGTCACTCCCTCCTTACCACACCTAGAACTCACTAAAACTTCTTGTCACACACTCTTATTCATTCATTTCCATCTATTTGAAATTAGTGATCCATTTTGTTTCCTTGGCACTCCATACCACTCCCTGATATGCATTGGCACACCCCAGCACCTAGCACATCTTGATATGTTAACCTGGCCTCTAGAATGCCTCAACATTGCCTACCATACCTTCTTACTCCCTCAACACGCCTATATCTCACTGACACTTCCTATCACAAACTATTATTTTTTCATTTGCATGCACTAATTTGACCTAGTTCTCCCTTGTGTTCCCCTGGCACTCCTTGACACATCTAATTCCTACCAAAATGATCGCTAAAGTACCCCGCAAATGGGTCCAGTCTATAGTGATCCCCCGAGACATCATTATATTCAATGGTGAGGTTCAAATCCCTTCGAAAATAAGGGATCCTATCTTTAACAGGTCACATGATTGTAGTTTATCCCAGAAGTATCTTCTGGAAGAATATAGAGCATAGGTATTAAGAATATTAAATTTGTCTTCCAAGCATGCACTGAAACCAGATTTTGCGGTACCTAGGATTTACAGTAAAGAAAATTCATGGCCTTAGGACCCAAAAAATCCACAAGACAACTAGCTAAACTCAAGCAATCCACAACACATGCTTTCCACCTAGGACAAATGTAGAGGAGAATGGGACAAATTTTGTCTCTAATCATCATCATCTCTTGTAAAGGGATAATAGTGGGGTGATTAACCCGAATCAAGTGTCATAGTATGAGGATTTTTTAGACACTCCCTAAGCCCCTTATGTTTAAGGACATGATTACCATGGTAGGCCCTCATAATCTCATAAATAATCTTTAAGGGTCTGAATAGGAGAGAAAGAAGAAACAAAAGATGATGTACTAGAAGATGATGGACCAAGATATAGTGTTGCATAAATATTGTGAAGATAACTATGAGCCCCATTTGAACACCATTCCTTCCTAATGGTCACATTATAATGAAAGTTGGGACTGATAGAGATCTTAGGATAGGAGGATGAATGGATCAGGAGGGTCTCCATATGGATATTAGGGTGAAGGTGGAGAAACTCGATATCACTCCCCAATGAATTAGTAGGAGAAAGGTTCCTAGAAAAATTCCGAAATTGAATGTGAGTGGGGTTAGGGCTAATAGTCAATGATTCATCAATAGTGGAGGTTGTCCCATTTGCATCAAAATATAGAGTGTGGGTAGATTCCAAATTGTTTGAAAATGGAGAAATTTATGGTATAGATAAAAATGAAGAATGTTCAATACAATTAGAATGTGGTATTTGAATATGTGGACAAACAATACATAAATGATGGAATGCATAATTACCAAGAGAAACAACACTCAATACCAAATCATTATGAATATGCTGCTCAGGACATGTCATAGGTGGTGTGATTTTAAGCTTACCTGAGAGAGAGTGTTGAGCAATCTTCTGAGTTGCCGAAGACTGTATAGATTACAATGGATGAACTGCATTGTCGAAAGTTTATGATATTTCATGTTCGTGATCTCCAAATATATGCAGGCACTTGACAATAAGATGTCCAACATTATGACAACCTAGGAAACAAGAAGGAATTTACCAATAGTCAATTTGTTTCCTAGTAGAGAAGCCACCCCAATTTAGTTCCACCTTAGAGTTAAGCCCAAAAATGAATTCCACCTCCACAAAAATCCATGTGATACATTTATCTCTTTGTAAAATGCTTGCTTCCTCTGAGGAAGAAAATTTACCAATGGAATTGTCGATCATCATCAGTGATTCACATGATTAGAATATGAGGGGTAAACCAGGGAGTTTAGTCCAAACCAATTTCTTTTGTGTAAATTCTAGGTGTGGATCAAATCCTACATTCCAGTGACATAAAGAGAGGAAACCATGGCCATCAACCAAATGTGATCCCAAAATCTTCGCAGCATCATCATCATTAATAAAGTGGAAGTAGAACCAGTGATTGTATAAAATGTTGAAAAGAGAAGAGTACTTAAGAATAAGGTATCAGTGCTCTTTAACCCGGGTATCCATTTGGAAACCATCCATTCATAGATAAGACGACTTACCCACCAAAGTCCATTGTTATAATCCTACCACCCAGTCCCAAAAAACATTAGAACCAAAAATGAGTTTCTAATAATTTGCATCAACCTTAACTACCTTCTTTTTCCATGAAAGATGGAAAAAACAATTCCATGGATTACCACATTTGGGTTCAATAGCCGGTGGGTATACCGAAAGATTTGGATCCACATGTATAGTTGCATATACATGAGATGTCCTAGAGCATTGGAATCCCAACTTTAGGTAGCGACGACTCTTTGCCTCAATAGTTGCACGTACCTACGCATTTAGTATTGGCATGGAATATCCCCAGTTTCCTTTAGTTTTAAGTGACATCCTGTAGATAGATGTATAGGCTAGTTGTGCAGCTGACACTCCTATCATTCTGCAATCCTGCCTATATGTGGACCAAAGTAGAGAGAATCACCAAAAAATACCTTATGAAGTAGTGTCTTGAAAAACCTTGATAAAATATGTAAACAAGGTAAATTAATGTCACTTATCAATTATAGACTCCACTCGATGTAGGTCATCACCAACTTAATCCACTAGGACACCCCTTCATATACAATTAGCTGACCAATCACCATTGACCAATGTCCTTTATAAAATCTCATCAAGCACTCAATCGACAAAAATCTTCAATGACGACGCAAACCATTAATGGATTCACCCTCATATAAGGAATGGGAAACATGGAAAATAAATATTCCCCTATGCTAATTAATGACCCTAGGAGACTCCTTCTTGATAGAATTCAAAATTTAAATTTTTTACCAACTCCAACAACCAAAATGAATGCGCTTATGTAGCAGCAAAGATCGTGGGAAATCCCTCAATTTACCAATCCCAAACCAAAGAGTAGGAATATCCACAGGAGCAAAGTTTTAGAAGAAAGGCCACGTAAAACAACCATCTAGTGTCTCTCAAATAGACCACAGAGAAGACCAATAGGCAGCAACTAATATCCTAAAAACCCCCATGATCCACCAATCCTAAACCAGAGAAGGAGAAAGAAGATCCATAAGAGTCAAGGTTTAGAAGAAAGACCATGGAAACATCCAACTAGTGCGTCTCAAATAGATCACATAGTAGACAACCAACTATAGTGGAAAAAAATTGCTATTAGTGTACCTTGAAACAAAAAAACCAGTTGAGATCCCTAATATCATCTAAAATTAGGATAAAAACTTAATCTAGCTCAGATAATTATGGTTAGACGTATTGCACCCTACAACACTAGCATCTGCACCAGTGAAGGCTTCATTTAATTCATCTACATCCACACCTACAGCCAAAATTACTATGCTTGTAGATTTTATGACTAATGCTTCTACAATCCAATCTTTTATCCTCAACGTCTCTTTGTCACAAAAGTTACCATAGAGATTTTGAAGTAGGCATATTGTCTTCCAATGGATATTTTGTAATTTCCCTCCACCATCCATGTAGAAATTATGGTGTAGATTTGCAATTTCTCATGAAGTTTTAATCAAAATCATAAGGCACAAACCTACTGTACTACTCTATGGTAGTTAATTCACAATTTAGAACAAAAATTTCAGGTATGAAATAACAATTAACACACATTCACACAATATTTTTCTTGGGGAAAGAAATCAACTAGAAACCCCTATTCCTGCTTGCATTCATATGGTGAATAGAGATGTATTATAATTGATTTTCTGAATTGAGCACAACTTGTAAGTGAATAATATATCTCTCTTCTCACTGAGAAGGTCTGACCCAGACTTAGTCGATTTCTATCTATGCTTGAGCCCCTATTTCCTTACATAATTCCTTGAGAAATTAGCCCTTATTATTTAGGATTTTTTTCAAAATGGATTGTGAAATTCCCAAGGTTGATCATATCACTGCATGCAAGACTTGTATACTCAAGACTAATCTATAACTCATTTTACCCTGCCTTGGAATCTCCACCACAACTAGGGAACTCAAATTCTCTCCATGCACTAGTTATTTTGGGTTGATTGATCAGTTAACTAAATCATCATTGAGTTTGACTGAAGTCCCACTACACAACTGAACTTCCACTAGTTCCTCCAACAATTGGAACTAGTTTAACTAAAAACAACATGATATAACCAACTTTGATTGCTACAAATTAGAAATCACACATGCTTAACTGAACTCTAACTCCTCCAACTTGAATTTTCTAAGAAAATAGGGTGACGCAAGCCATGTCACACAAGTTAACTACATCCAAGTTGGCTATTGAAGTGGAAATTCAAATTTTCTCAATTTAATCAAAGGAAAAATCAAATTGAGAATTTCTTGCTCCATTTTTCAACAATCCGTCAGGTGAATCTAATCCATGATGTTGATGACAGTTAGGAGTTCCAAAAAACCAATGTGATGATAACAAAAACTAGTGGATAGAAGTAGCATTCAAAATAAATGAAACAGTCAAAAAACACAGATTAAAACAGAATCAATGGAGACACCAAAAGGTACTCCAACTATGTTTATACTTATCCACGTTCAATTAAAGTGCCTCCATTGCTCCTCTCACTAAGCGTACCTCTGTTGTGGCCACCATCACCCTAAATCCGATTAGTTTTTGTTGGCCCCCATCACTCTGCTTCCTGAAGAACCCATCAATAACGTAAAGATAGACCCCTAATCCTTTACCTTTACTAGTTTTACGAGCACCTCGTATTGAAAATTTAAAGATGGAATTAAATTTTAAGACAAATGATTTATTTTGTCTTATGAAATTACATTAAAAGCCAATGTGTAGTATTTCTTGAATGCAATGACAAACAATTTGTCTTTAATCTTACCAGCAGAGATTGAACAGACATAAGAGGAATTAATGTTCGAGAAATCTTGCCAAGAAAATTTGTTGTGTTCTTTAGAGTCGGCTACCCGCACAAAATGAAGAGATGAGAAAATCATTGTATTTATATAAGATAACTTGAATGGTAAGTGAAATAGTAGTCTCGATATAGGCATTAGACATTAGTAGTCCACAAGCTCACAAAATTAAGGTGCACTCTTAGAGTCAATTTTGCAGTTGTTGTTGGAAATAATACTGAGAGGGGTGGGTGAATCAATATTTATCAAATCAATAACTTTTATTTTCATACTAAAATTTATATACGCTACTTCAATGAAGATAACTTGTGTGTACACGCAACTGTCTCTAAACCAAATAGTGTATATCCAACAAATTTATGATTCGATTAATTCATTATATGTTGATCTTTAATCAGTGCAGCAGTACTTTATTAACCATATAAACAGTAACCATGTGCACTAAGAACAAAATAAACCATCACACATAAGAAACACACATGAACACCAAGATTTAAGGTGGAAACTCAAGGCGGGACACAAACCACCTATTGCTGTCTTCTTTTAATATAAGGAAAACCTATTTACAATCTTGTACTACTGCAAACTCATACTACTACAAAGGAACCCACCTGTAGAAGGCTACAACCTTCTCTTGTTCTCTAGCTTATACTGGAAGGGAGCTACAACCACTTAGCTCTTGTACTAGCCGATCCGCTTACTAGTACATAGGCGTTGGCCTGCAAAAGGCTCCAACCTTCACTTATTTTCCAGCTACTACTGAATGGGAGCTCCAACCCCCTTGCTCTTGTACTAGCTGATCCATTTACTAGTACGTACGCACCGACCTAGAGAAGGCTCCAACCTTCACTCGTTTTCCAACTGCTACTGGAAGGGAGGTCCAACACCCTGGCTCTTGTATTGGATGATATGTTTACCAGTACGTAGGCGTCGACCTAGAGAGGCTACGACCTTCAATTATTCCTCCAAGCACCATGTTTCATAAATTTTTAGACTGGATACTTGTGGAACACAACACCATAATCTGAAGGCCATGTTTCATCAAAATTTCATATTGGGCCCATCAACAACATTGAAGCTCAAAATTAATCATGACTACAATACAACCATCAAATACATCTACATCAACCAATCACTAAAACTCAGTCATAGAGCTCTGAATAAACCACAACTGAATCAATCAATCATTGAAAACCTATCATCACTGAGGCAAATCACAATTAATCAATCTGAAAATTCAGAACATTGTCACTAGAATATAGTAAGTAGATCATAGAGCACACACTAGAACTCTGCAAAAAAGACAACTAGAACCAATTACAACTTCAAATATCATATTTCATAATGTACACACTACTTCAATGTGTTGAACCAGCGTGTATACATGATTTTATCAAAGCGAACCAACATACAAATCTGTAAATACTAACTTAAAATCTTCACAACTATTCCCGACTTAAGTCATACCCAGACCATAACATTTTTAGAATAAAACATGTGTCAATATTTAGATCTAGACTATCCGTGACCAAACCAGATAATGATAGTTCATTTTAGGTGTTATGATCCTGATCCATCATCCATCATCAACCACATAGGCACATCCTTAGTTCAGATCAAGAAAAGCATCAGAAACCCATAACCTGTATATTTGATCTAACACTTCATAAGATATTCAATACTCGCACACCTCAGTACAAAACCACTTAGGACCAATACCTCGGACCAAAAGCACTTAGGGCCAATGCCTTGGACCAATACCTCGGATCAAATACCTTGGACCAATACCTCAGACCAAAACCTTGATTTTCCATCCCATACGTGATTTTCCTTCTACAAAAGTACGTGTATACGTATACGCGCCTTTTATTATGTTAACTGCATGTATACGCCACTTGGAAAAAGTGAACCAACGTATACTTCTTAAACCACTATCTTTCTTCAATCTCTGAAGTCTGATCTGTAATCCTTTGTTGTTAACCTGTTGCACAATGAACTGTCATATGTGTGTGTTGCCATCATGGACAACACTTGTATCACAATGCCAACAATCTCCCCCTTTGCACTTGATGGAAACAAAAACACCAAGACTCTCTCCCCCTTTGACATCAAAGGCAAAGGGCGGACCAATGATATTCTTCCCTTTTTTGATATACATTATGTTGTCCATGCTCCCCCTGAGTACATGCTAAATTCTCTTATTAAGCTCCCCCTTTGTTCATG
>APFE030522234.1:0-15546 GCA_000404065.3 Pinus taeda | reverse complement strand
AAAAAAAAAAAAAAAAAATTGATGCAAAAAGGATAAATAGGAGTTTAGACTAAATAAGAGTTAGCTAAAAAAAATTATGTCCAATATTTTAATTGAGAGCTTTCAAGACGGAGCTCCGATCTGGTGTTTTGCTAGATTTTGGTTAGGGTTTTGGTCTTCACTTCTCTGTCACTGTAGCTACACTTTCCTGTCCCTATCTGCTTGGCGTGTGCACTATGATGGTCTGCCTCTTACTCCTATGTCCTTGTAGTTAGCACACCATAGAACTCGTTATCCTTCCGTCTCTATTTCTTGACAACAACACTTGTCGAAGATGGAGGGTTATGTTGTCAACTATTCAAAGGAGCCATCTCCCTACAAACCCATCTGGGCTTATCCTTTCTCCATGCTAGAGGTCTTGGTTTCTAGATTCCAAATTTTTTCACTATTGTTATGGTCAGAACCACCTCCTATTTGATCAGACCTTGGGCCCTTCATGTTAGTCTGTCATTTTGTGCTCTCACTATATCCTAGTCCATTCTCGATAGCCACTCCATTTCTCCACCCACCCTACATATGCTAGCCTCTTGCATTCCTCCTTCCCCTTATTTCAACTATCACTTCCGAACTCTCCCCATTTGTCATCCATATCCGCCCACCCCTAGTTCATGGGTTTCGACTATAGGGATGACCCCCTCTCCCACATCCCAGCTTCGTTATCCTTTTAGGCCACTATCCTAGAACTCAGAAGCCATCCTTTCCATTTGGCTATTTTGATGTCCTGACGGTAAACCCTAGGTATGGTAACCTTAGGTTACAGGCAGCTTCCTCGGGTACCCAGGACCCTCTACAAGATCATATGACGACACCTTGTTTGGGAAAAGTTAAAAATCTAAGTGTAGTAAGGCCTCCCAGAAGGATCTGGCCCTTTGTTTCAGTGAAGGCATGCAAATAGGTGATGTTGTGGACATAGCAAGTGATGTTTTGGTGGGAAGTATCAGAGGGAGATGGTATTCGACAACTCAACTTCATCTTTGGGTCAATTATATTTGGAGGAACATACTCAGGGAACTCCCTTCTGTCATGACTCTAGCTTGCGGATGGTTCGCTCTTAGCTTTCAAAGCGAATATTACACTTCATGGGTTCCCTGATGATACTGGCACATAAAATTGGCCCCTATTTTGCTTAAGAGATGGAGTCCATTATTTGACCCCCAGTAGGAACAATTGGGCCCTAGTCCACTTTGGGTTCATCTCTCAGGACTTCCCCTGCACTTTTGGTCTGAGGACATTTTTACTTGCACTGGGAATGCATTGGGTACATTCCTTTATTATCATAAATCCTACATTAGCTCTGGAAACAAATCGATGGCGTGCATATTGGTGCACTTGGACACCACAGAAGGACTAGAGGAGTAGATTACTCTTCAGTTGAAAATATTCACTAGAATCTAGATTCTAGATTATGAAGGGGTGTCATTAAGCTGTAGAAGGGCTGACAAGGTAGGCCATCTCTACAAGTAATGCCCTTTGGTCACTACTACCTCCTCTCCCACCCAAGAATCAGATGGTGCCACCTCTATTGCTTAAGCATCTGCATAGGAGAAACCTACTCGTTCCTCTCATTTGAAGCCACCAGATCATTGTTTTGCTCACATGACTACTTTGGCTTCCCCAAGCCTCATTCACCTACTATGACAAGATCACGGGTCGCTACTGCACCCACTCTCTCTGCCAGTATTTCTCATCCTCATTTCTCTTCAATTTCATTACCTTTATCTACTTCTACACAACAATTTCATGGCACTTGCATCCATTGCAAGCATTTCCTGCATTTCACTCTCATCCCCTCCGAATCCCCCCCTCCAAAATCCTATTCCACTGCCTCGCCTTCTATACCTCAGTTTTTTATTAATCCTCCCTCTCCTGGTGCATCGGTATCCTCTGTCATTATCATCCATACAATCTTCCCTCTCGGTGGAAACACCCTCCTAAGCCTTCTGCGATTGGCCTGATCTCGCCTCCTAAATTCACCAAGCCTAGAAGGCGTCGGCACTCCTGTATTTCTAACGCCATTAGCCAAGCAGTGGTGGATGTGGCCTAGGGCAAGGAATCTAAACTTGATAAGGTTCTTATAGCACTCGTCACCCTCCACCTATCTCATCCATGAAGTGGGTCTCTTTTTACTATACATGGTTGGCTAGCCCTGCTAAAAGATTAGACCTCACAAGACTATTGGATTCTCAAAAGATCGATATTATCTATCTACCAGAAACCCTTGGGTTGGTTGAGTAGGTCATCTCTATTTTAAATTCCCTAAAGTCGGGATGGACCTTCCATGCACTGGATGTCAGTGGAAGGTCTGGGGGAATTGCACTTGGCATTAACCCCCGCAAGATTAAGCTACATACGTCTTTAGGAGGGGCTGGATTTTTGGGTATGGATATATACTCGAAGTTGTATCAAGAATTCATAATCATCAATGTTTCTACTCCCTATCATAACAGGATTGAATTCTGGAATCATTTACTCAACCTATCTCTCACTAACACAGACAACCTCAATCTAGGAGGGGACCTAAATTTCTCAATTGGACACACGAACTCTTGGGGACACAATGCCTAATTGGACCCCCTCTCAGATATTTGGAACATCTTCTAGAGCAGTACCATCTTGTTGATATCCCTATGAATAAGCTACAACCAGCTTGGCGTAACAAAAGAATAGGAGAAGCATCACTATCCAGAAGACTGGATTGCTTCTTAATCAAGGAGAGTTTGGTAAGAGCCTTGAGAAACATTCGTCAATGGGTGGGCTGTGGTGGCATATCTGACCAATCCCCTATATATTTGGATTTGTCAGGTTCCTTTCTAAAACCAAGTGCCCCATTTAAATTCAATTCCATCTAGCTGATGGATTCTAATAACATCAGATTTGTTAATGATTATTGGCATGCACATGCACATAGGGGAGATCCTATATCATAAGTCTTTTATCACAATCTAAATGAACTAATGAGTCTATCTATTCAATGGGCTAAAAGAGAATGAGATCGAGATGATCAAACTCTTAGGTTCATTGAAGACAAGCTAGCAGATCTTTTGGACGAGAATGGGAGGGGTTTCTCCACTACAGAAGCTAAAAATATTCTCATTGACCTGGAAGCTCCATGATCCAAAATTGTCAAAGAACGTGAGGAGACCTAGCACCTCAAGAGTAGAGCTATCTCATTATAAGATGGGGATGACAACACACGATTATTTCATAATTATGCAAAAGCAAGATGAGAAAGTAATACTATCTGGAAGATGCTTAATGAGGATGGACATCCTACTCATACTTTTCATCAATTGGCTCATATTAGCATCACCTACTTTTGACAGCTATTCAGGGGTCCTCAAAGGGCCACTCTTGCAGAAATCGTTAGATTTTCCATACTTTTCCCTCATTTTGTTGACCGAGATTCAACGATTGATCTCATTAATCTAGCATCAATTGGGGAACTAGAAATCACTCTTAAATGGTTTAAAAAGGATAAAGTCCATGGCCCAGATGGATGGTTCGTTCAAATTTATCTAGCTTTCTTTGAAACCATGGGAAAGGAACTACTTAAGGTTGTGGAGGAATGTAGGTTAGTTGGTCATATGTATGAGGTTGTCAACTCTACTTTCATTTCCCTCATCCCCAAAGTGGACTCTCCTCTTCCTTTCAATGATTTCAATCCTATATCTCTCTGCAACCGCCTCTATAAAATTATTGCCAAAATCATTGCTAATCAATTAAATCCCATCCTATCTTCCCACATCTCATCCGAGCAATTTTTCTTTTTTGCATAATAGACAAATACATGAGGCCATTGACATCCCACAGGATGTCCTCCACTCCATTAAGACAAGGCATTTAAAAGGATCCATCCTCAATATCGATATTTCTAGGGCGTTTGATTAAGTCAGCTGGTTATGCTTAAGAATTCTCCTCACACACTTAGTCTTCCCTCTCTCTTTCATTCAATGGATAATGTGTTTTATCACCATTGTGTCCTTCAGCATTCTCATTACTGGCTTGGCCTCCAATTACTTTCACTTAAAGCAAGGCCTCGGACAAGGATGTCTTCTTTCCGCTCTCGCTTTCCTCCTTGTGATGGAAGGACTAAGTAGGTTAATATTGTAGGAAAGATGAGACAGATGACCTTAGGGTATCAAATTACAAACAATTTGCATCATCTCTCACCTACTTTTTATGGACGATGTCCTTATCTTTCCTAGTGGGGGAATACAGGACTTCTCTATTTTTTATGATATCATGCGGTTTTTTTTCACTGCAACTTGTATGGAATCCAATCAACTGAAATATACAATCTCTTTCTCATATTTTTTCCAACAAGAAATTGAGATCGCTCTTCATAAGTTCCCCTTTGAAAGACTTTTTCTGGAGCATGGACTCAAATATCTTGGTTTCCATATCAATCCACATAGTTACAAAATATCGGATTGGCTCATGGCCAAGGTGGCAAAAAGATTTCATAATTGGAATCATAGGTTCGTATCCAAGTATGGGCGTTTACTCATTAAATCTGTCCTTGAGGCAATTCTGGTTTACTGGATCTCCTTAGCATGGTTACCATAAGAGTCTTATCCTGATACAAAATATTTTTTGTAGATTTTTATGGAATGGTTACAAGGAGTGGAAGCCATTTCCTTGGGTGGGCTGGAGTCAAATCGCGCATCCTAAGAAATGGGGTGGCTATGGTATAAAGGATATTACTTCTTTTGCACATGAACTTGCTACCAAGATGGGATGGCATGTTGTCATTACCCGCAACCTTTGGACTTATGTTGTCCATCAAAAATACATTTTTCTTTTTCATTATTTCGATTGTATTTGACTCTTGACCTAGCATAGAATAGGTATATCGATGATCTGGTAGGGTGTCATACACACTCTTCCCACTATCAGAAACTATCGTGCATGGCGTATTAAATCTAGGACATCAGTACGCTTAGGCATGTACCTATGGTCAAGATGTTCTAATATGTACAGACTACCCCCAAATCTTATTACCTTTCTAAATGATCGAGTCATAAACTCGATTTCTAATATTGTAGATCTGGAGAATACCACCATTTTTGCAAATGCTTGGAAATCATCTGACTTGGGAATCACTGTACAATGGCATCAGAACTGGTTGGGCTATACCTCTGCACTAACTAAATCACATGTACATATGAGGGAAGAAAATGATGAACTCATTTGGGCACCTAAAAAACACGAAAGTTATTCCTCGAAAGACGGATATCCTACCATATATGCTGCTCACGAGCCACTTGTTCTGGCTAAGTGGTGGTGTACTATTTAGAAGCTCAAATCTCCCATATGCACTGGGATTTTTTATGTGGAATGTCCTTATGAACAAAAATCCTACTGGGGAAAATTTGATGAAAAGGTCATTTGATGGTCCCTCCTAGTGCATCCCCTGTCAACAGGTCATTGAATCAAATAAAAATCTCTTTCTCACCTACCCTTTTGCTATCAATTTATGAGAACAATTTCTCTCCTCTCTGGCTATTAGACAATGATGGCATGGAGATAACATTCAGACTTCTTGGAATCATTGGTGGAATCATACCTCGAACCAGAAAGCTCACAATCTCCCCTTACTTATTTATTGCAAAATCTAGTTGAACAGGAATGGCATCATATTTTGAGACAAAGCTACCCATTGGCCTATCTCTATTGCCCATATTATTAACTCATTTCAAGAAATTTTTGATGACAAGCACACTCCTCCTGTCTCACCTATGACACCTGAAGTTATTTACCGAAATCATCATTTTGCATACTTTGATGGATCTGCACAAGAACAAGGATGTGGGTGTGGGTATCTTTCTGAATCTATCTCACAGACATTCTTACCCCATCCAGATGAGTTTTAGGGTTGGGACAAATAACTATGTCGAACTCATCACTATTAGACATTTGCTCCATTTTGCATTGAAACATGATTGTAAGCACCGTCATATTTTTGGAACTCAAAAACATTATAAAATTGTTCAATAACACATATACATGTCATGTGCACACACTGAGGAACATATTGGATGAATCTATGCATTTAAAATAAAAATTAGATTATATTTCTTGTCATTACATTTACAGGGAATGCAATCAAATTATAGACCAACTATCCAAGGAGGTTGTGGTCCAGCCCAGTGGTGAGTGGCTAATTCAGGAACAACGGGATGCTGAAAAATACTAGTATTAGCATCAACCATATATAGACGACCCATTTTAGGGGGCAAATAGACCTTAATAAAATCTCATTTTTTGCAAATATTATCAGATCATTATATTATGCTCTATATATCATTGCATATATCTATTTCAAAACAAGTATGGTATACCCAAGTGTTAATTTTGTACAAACATTAGCGTTTGGCATCTACAACATGTAATTTTCTCAAATCATAGAAAATTGTGGGAAAAAAAGAGTTAGCTGAATATGGAAACAATGACTTCCCTTAGTGTTTTCTATAAAATTTCAATTTTTCTAAGAAAACAGGTGCAAAATGTAACTCACAAAACATAATATGACCAAAGAATGCAGCCATGTTTCATTTTTTTTAAATATTTTTTTTGGTTGAGAATGAAGCCACATTTGTGACCATTTCACTTGGAAGTTCCAAACCAACACATTTCAGAAAATGTAATGTAATTCACTACTATATTTTTCAAAAATAATGCAGCCACGTTTGGCACCATTTAAATGGAAAGTGAAATGTTTTATAGTGTAAAACAGGGAGCCAACTTTTAATATTTTTTTTAATTTTAAGATTCATTTTTTGTAATCTTGATACATGTTTTCATTTTTATCTAATTTTTATACATGGCGATAAGTAATAGGCACAATAAATTTTTAATCATCATTTGGTAAAAAAATGTTTTAAACAAGTTTTAAAAACATGATTTAAATATGCAAAATGTTAAAGAGTTATAATTTCATTAGTCGATATAGTGGAAAAGACTAGAATATACTAGCATCTTTCAATTTAGACTATTATATCAAAATAGTTAATTAAAAAAATGATTAAATTGTCGAATTAGATGAACATAAAAATGGAAAATGGAAAACTTGAATACAAAAAATTAAAATTGTTAATATAATAATAACATAGATTATATAATCATAATGATTAATATACTAGTTAAGTTGTAGTTTTGTGTTAAGTTGTAGTCTTAAAATGATATTTTTATGTTATGTTGTAATTTTTTATATATATTTGAAACATATTTTACTTATTTTCCTGATATTTGATAAATAGAGACTAAATTTAATTTATAAAAAATAAAAAGTAAATGAACTAAAAAAAAGTTAAGACAAAATATTGAGATGTCTAATCAATAAAGAAAAATTATATCGATTACATCTACATCAAAAATAATGATTATATCATACATACATACATACATACATACATACATTACATATATATATATACTATATATATATATATTATAATTATAATAATTATAATTTCAAGAAAAAAGAAAAAAAAAAACTAAAAAACAAAATAACAAAAAAACAAAAACAAAAAGAGTCCAAAAAAAGCAGATGAACCAGAAAAAGAAATACAAAGCACTAGAAAATCAAGAAAGGAAAAAAGTTGAGCCTTAACAGAAAAAGCAAAGACACAAAATCAAAAAGTGCAAAAGCTTGTCCTTATAACAAAGCTAAATAGCCAATAAAATAGCTTGCGTAGAGCTTATACAGACTACAACTATAATTGCTTGTATGGGTTGAACGTATTCTTAAAGGCCTTAACGCATATGCATCTGTGTGTTTAGATTTTCATGAAGCTATTGTAATGGCCTTGACATGACTCACTCTTCTCCAATTTTTCCTTGAGAGTTGACCTTACTTCTTTATCTGTTTCGATGATCTAGGCCTCCTATGTTACAATAATCCTTGATCTAGGCCTCCTATGTTACAATAATTCATTTTTGCTATTTACAGAGAGAGGCGAAGATATTTACAGAGAGAGAGTGAGAAGGAAATAATGTGAAAGATATTGTGTGAGGGAGATATTCTAAGAGTGAGAAAGAGCAAGATAGGTAGAGAATGAGAGAGGGAGATAGTAAGAGCGAGGGTGAGAAAGTGAGATAGGAAAGTGGGAGAGAAAGAGAGAGAGAGAGGGAGGGAGATCAAGTAATAGAAAACAAGCGAGAGAGAGGGAGTGGGAGAGAGGGAGACACAAAGAGAGAGAGGGAAAGAGAGAGAGGGAGAGGGGCAAAGGGAGGAGGAAGAAGAATGGGAGTGAGAGAGAGAGAAGGAAAGGTAAAGAGGGGAAGAGAGAGAGGGAGAGGGGGAGAGGGAGGAGGAAGGAGAGAGAGAAAGAGAAAGAGAGAGAGGGGGGAAGAGAGAGAAGGAGAGTGCAGAAGAGAGAGGGTAAGACAAGGAATAAGAGAGTGAGAGATTGACAGAGAGAGAGAGAGAGAGAGAGAGAGAACCATAGTAAGAATCATAGAGAGAGATTTAGACACACTATGAGAGAGGGATAGGAGGAGTGAGAGAGAGAAAGAGTTATATAGAGTAAGAGAGAGATAGGGCAACAAAGGGATGGAATGGTGGAGGGCCTATTTGCGACATTCAACCTTATTTCACTATCTATTCATACACATTTTGTGTTTATTTATTATATAAAGGAATATTCTCATTCTCATTTATTGCAAATTGGATTTTTGAGCTAGCATATCTCATCTTTCCTCATGAATTTCTATGGCCTAACTCCCATGGAGAGAACCATGAATTTATGCTCAAACCATTCCAATGTAAGGTGAAAATTTGGGTTTTTTGAAGCTTTAAATTTTCTTTTGTTTTCCACTTCTAATTTTTACGAATAAGGAAGAGAACAAGGGGGCTCTACTTTGTTTCAAATCATTTTTGAAAAAAGTTAAATGAGAAGAAAAGAAATGTGGGGTTTCATTTGATTCATTTGTCTTTAAGTCTAGTGTTTGTGGAAATTATTTTTATTGTGAATTACTTCCTATGATTTTATTTTCATATATTGTATGAGTACAACAAGAAACTCTTCTATATATTATGGTCAGATTTTACCTTGTTTAAATTGATTGCTAATAATTTAAAATTAGAAAGGGAAAAAATAGGGGTCTATTTAATTTTTTTTTTATAATTAATGTTGTTTTTTATTTTTTCTTTGTGTAGGAAACATTGTCCTATTGGGAGGTATATAGTTTTTTTATATTAAAAAAATTACTTTGTCTCAATGTCATTTGATCTATTTTACGTAAATTTATGTGGTTGAAAATGTATGAGTGTTTGAAAAGGGAATGGTCTAACTTGGTTAATGATTTTGTTGATCATATATATCCTTATACACCGTGAAATGACTATTGTGTGAATATTTTCTTAGAAACTTATTTATTTTAAATCAAGGTTTCATTTGGTTTATTTTTAGTAAAATTATCTCATTGAACATGTGTGAGTTTGTGGAGGAATATTTGAATGAATCATTTTCTAGTTATTTATTTTTTCCATAATGAGATTGGGAAACATATTTAGGACATTTTTGTGAAGAACCCTTGAAGATTTGATGTTGAGTGATATTTATTTAAATATTTTAAAATTAATATATTACAAATATTTGTTAATGATATCGATTCCCTTTCCATGAAAAGTTTGTTGTTGAAATTTAACATTGGTTTCACAACTTGGTTTTTTGAACAACTTTGTTGTATTTTCTTTCCACCAAAACTTTATAGATAAGACAAGGTAATTTATTATGGAGATGAACCAACCTAGATCTATATTTACTCTATATCTATCAAGTACTAAGAGGGATCAAATATTTCAAGATGATACCACTTTTGTGAGTGAAAAACTTAAAGAAAGGTTTGCAACTTGAAATATATTATCACTCTATCCACTTAATAGGTGTCAATTAAGATGGATCTAGGATAGTTTTTATAGCACAACACATGTATTATAAGGAAAGTATGGTTTCTTATAAAGAATGAATTGATGTCTCCTAACATTTAAAATTAATTTATATAACATGATAATGATAAGGTTGTTGAATACAATTTTAAATCACATAAACTCATATAAATAATAGTAATAATCCTAATACATAGAAAGTAATGTTCCTTGTATTTCTTTTCCCTGCCACATTAAATGGTGATCAAAATGCAAAAACTATTACAAAATTTTAGATAATACTGTTTAGCCTTCAACAACCTTGATAAAAAATTTAAATTTAAATTTTATTATTTTACAATTATAATTCCTTTAATATTCATGACTTTTGGATTGGATTAAATGATAATTATTGTTCAAATAACAACATAAATAAGTAATAAAATATTTTATTTAACTCAGATTCATAAAAAACATTGAAAATGTAAATGTTGATTGTTTCAGAGAAGAGGCATAAAATAAAATGTTTTGTTTGGTATTATATCTTTTTGTACTAATAAAAATATATCTAAACACAAAATTCATCCTTTAAAAGGAGGGTTGCAATTTACTTTTTAAGTCGATATTTTGACTACACTAGATTTATGGCTAGTTTAAAAAAGCAAAGTAACAATTAAATTTTATTACCTCGAAAAATCCTTACATCACACAATCTTGACCAAGATGCATGTTTCCTCTCTAATCATCCCTCTATAGTATTATCTAATATAGATAGTATATGATTGGTATACTATGTCCCCGTAAACATTTGTTGCTAGCTCGTGGATATCTTGTGACAATAAATAATTAGTGGCCACTAAGTTCAAAGATCTACAATTTCAAAGAAGTTCAACACTGCTCATAAAATTGTGTTTTCATTATTCTTGGTAAATCAAGCATAGTAGTAGACATGAAAGCACTACTTAACGAGTTACTAGCTCACCAGTTAATTTTTAATAACTTCTCTATATCTCAATGAGGATTTTCTACATTTTCAATTATGGTATATCTTTTTTTTGTCCATAGCTATATGAATATGAAACTGTACATATTAGTGTTACAAGTCATGGAGTGAAATCATCTCATATGTAGCTAAGGGATAGACCAAATATGTTTCAGACAGAGACATAAACAGTCATAATACCTACACATATCCCTTATACAAGGATTTAGAGCACCAGTCATGCGAACAATACAATTTAATATGTAATTCCATTTATTGATATTATATTTTGGGATGTTTTTATAAAAAATAATTGAAATGTTGTTAATCTCCTCTATTCTTATTGTTGCATTTATCCATACTTTAATGATTAATAACTTCTAATAAATGAAACTATAAATTGTTTGGTTCTTATATATGATAGATGTTTGTTAGTTGATATATTGGTTTCTTAAAAGGGAAAGGGAAAACTGCTTTTTTTAGTGTTATATTTTTCTAAGCTTCCAAAATAACAAGTTTAGTCTCAAGAATTATTTAAATAAAAAAACCTTAAAAACATAACCATAATTTATAATTTTTATCATAAACTTAATGTAATTGTAGAAATTTTGTTTAAAGTATCGTGTATTCATTAAAATTTATTTAAAAATTTTAATCCAATTGTATCCATTACCTTTATAAAAATATACATATGACTTTTTTGTGCAAATATAAATTATATATTGAGAATGCATCTTTCTTGAAATATGTTATACCAATCTTACACTCAGTTACATATAACAAATCAATCCCCACACACACAGATATATATATACTAATATAATAATTTACTTATGAAATTTTCTTTATACTAACACAAATTCCAAGTAAAAAATGATAGAAAACCATTCATCATTTACTTTCTTATAATTCTCTAATCTAGTGAATGTTTGTAACAAATTTATCCCCCTATTTATACCATTCCTTTCAGATGTTTAGTCATTAAAATTTTCCATATCTATCATTCTTTATAAAACAATGATCTCTCTTGCATGGTTATAGATATTTTTTTATTTTTTATTTTGTGAATCTAAGGGCCTCCATTTTTTATTTTTTATTTTGTGAATCCTTCCAACACAAGGAGAACGCAATGTTACTAGACCAACCTATGCATTCTAGTCCACCAACTAACAAAATTGGCCCCATCACCATAAAGTATACCCAACACTAAACCAAAACCTTATAAATAACCATAATGTCGATCAAGAAAATGAAAGAGCCAATGTCTATGGTTAATTAAGAATAAGGACAAGACTCATGAATTATGGTAGTTCCTAGTCCCCATAAAGACTAACATAGATTTGATGACAACAATAAATAAATATTGAACTTACCTTAGTGATGTATAAATAATTGACATACCCCTTTATGTAGTAGTCACCCTAGCACATCTCATTGTTTCTTTAGTGTGTAGCAAGTGACCAAGAGCACTATTTTTTTTACCACTTAGTGTTGTAAATCCACAAGGAAAATTCTTCTAAAAGTGCTAAAGGTGTGATTTTATTGGAAAAACTTGGAGTCATCCTAGACTTACCTTGTACCATGGAAACTTGAGCATTGTAAAACCTCCTTGAAGCCATTACAGTATGTAATATTTCCCATATTAATACTTAGTTGATACCTAGTTCGAGCTCGTAAACCCACAAGTGCCATGCTTGATCCAATGTCGCTATTACCGCCTCCATCATCATGTTGCAAGTAATAAAAATTCCTCTCATTAATTAGCATAAATTCACATGTGCTTGCATGGCTGCGGGCTACCATGCCACCCAGCCTTAATTATAAGTAAGGTTGAATGGGTGGCATGCACCTTCCTGAGCCTCACTAATTCAAATGTTAATGATATTTTAAGTTAGTACATTAAATACTTACCTGTAGCAATTAAGATTTCTTCTCAATGTTGTCAACATAATATTCTGTATTATATTTCTTGAAAATATTATGATGGATAAATATGCACAAAATGAGTTGACTTTGGCTTCTAGCAATGACAATTCTTAACTAATATAGCATTGAACCTTTCTACCTAGCATAGATAATGGTGCATGCATATGATACATAATTGTTAATAAAAATTTGAAAATCATATTCTTGGTTGCGACTTAGTGAATATTTGGAGACAAATCCAATAATATTAAATTATAAATTAAATTAGATAAATATCTAATGAGAAGTGAAGATTTAACTCAAGTGAACTCTTACATGTTAGCCTGAATGGTTTCTCATGGAAATCACAATGGTGCAGACAAAATTGCTAATGGAAATTTGAAAATAATATTTTGTGCAACTGCTTAATGAAAATTTGGAAACAATAACTAACTCAGGGCATGTCTATGAGTGGTAGGAAAATAATTACAAAAAACATTTCCTACTATCAGGTTGGGTTGGGAAGACATTACTCACTCCAACAAATAGTAGAGTGTCATCTTCGCCTGCCTCACTTGAACTAAAAATTAACGCATACATTTGAAATTACATCAACAATTCAAGTAGTAGTCTTGCGGACTTGGGAATATGCATTAGCCTATAGTATTTTTGTTTATCACACAATCTTGTCCATGGTTGACTCCTACACTCGGATATTATCTTTGAGCCTTCAAGACATAAGCATCTAGATCTCTCCACAAATAACTTCAACAGTTCAGTGCCTGCCTTCAACAAACTACCAATGTTGCAAGTCTTAAATATTTTCTCCAATTTTTCCAATGCTACAATTCCATCCTTTTTAGGAAATCTTTAACATCTTTTACAATTTAACTTGAGCTCAAATTTTCATGCTGGATCCATGCCTTTTAGGCTAATAAATATGAAAAAACTATAACATCTATGGTTAGCAGGTTGCAATCTTATCAGAGAAATTTATTGGATGTTTTTGCATCAGTTAATGATTCTATCTCCTACAATAACTTCTATCATTTAATAGATTCTAACAAAATATGTAGCACAATATGTTTACTCCAAATTTAGAGAGGGGCGTTATAGAGGAAACCCTTACCATTTTTATGATAGTTAAGATATCAATAGATGTCTCCATTACCTCCTCATATGATAATAATATCACTACTTCTATTATCCTTTTATTAGTTTATTCTCTTTTGAATGAGGTAATTTCTCTTTTGGGCTATTGTTATCGGTTGATATCTTCCATACTCTAATTCTCTTTTTAAGTAAGATAAAAATACTTTACGCAAGTGAAAATTTGTGATATGTGTTGAAAAATTGAATGATAAACAAGTAATGTAAGAAAAATCTTCAACACAACTACTTTAGTGAATCTGGATAGTCTTTCTAGATATACTAAAACTACAATTGGAATTTAGCCATAGCATAATTTAGATTTCTACATGGAAATAGGACGAAACTAATGATAATCATAATGGGTACCTTGTGCAAGACATTTGGTATTTCTAGATAAACTAAAACTACAACTAGAACTTATCCATAGGATAATTCAGATTTCTACACGGAAATAGGAAAAAACTAATGATAATGATAATGGGCACCTTATGGAAGACACCTGTTTTGGTATTTTCGTAGAATCCAATCGACATTGAAATACATGTAATTAAATTTAGAAAAGCATATCTATACTTTGTTGATTTTAGTGCATCGAGGGATAAAGTGGAAAAGGTCATATTGTTTTATAAAATCTGAGATACATACAATTAATGTTTTGAAAGCATAAGCATAATAGGTGAAATGGGCTTGACACACCAACATTAAGGCCTCAAATGATCTACAAAATATAGGTCATTATCATATCATCCAATTCGATAATTATGAGTACTCATCAATATCATTACGATAGATTGACTCCCGCAAAATGCTCTTGCAATTAATATCAAATACAAAATACTGAACTTTTTTTATATTCCTTTCTCATGGAATTTAATTTGAAGGAGCTACACTTGATTCACCTTTACCTTCACTATGTTAAGCCACTTTAAGTATATATAAGTTATAGTTAATGTGCTAAGTATTAAATTTTATGCGTGGTGTGACTTTTTAGGAGATACAATGTCTTTATCGTACTAAGGGGCATAGTTTCTGGAATTCATTGTGTTAAAGATCATAGTGTACTATGGTTTACCTAATTTCAGAGTTAGTATGTTAAGGACTATAAATTCATCAATGTCATTTTTTGTTAATGATAATAGTGGTGAGAGGCCGCATTGTGGAAGGGTTTGTAATTCTCTAAAAGCTTATATAAGTCATGGGACCTGCGCCTGTAGTTTGTTATTTCTGACAAGGAAAGATTGGAGACCTTTGAAAGGGCAAGGAGGATTAAAATTAATAATATTAACCGGGAATTCCTAAAAATTGCTCGAAAAAGTGACTTACATTACGTAAATCGTGAATTAGATACCCAGTATGAACATCCCACGTAAATCGTGAAGTGACAAGTAATGTGAGTAGTGGGCGCTTGGAGTTCATCCCACGTTCAAACACATTTATGCCAAGTAGTTTTCATCAAACGTTCAAACAAATCTATGCCAAGTAGTGGGCGCCTGTAGTTTCTTATTTCTAACAATGAAAGCCGCGTATTCCACTCCAACGATATCACGCCTGTAGTTTGTTATTTCTGACAATGAAAGCGGCATATTCCACTCCAATG
>APFE030522230.1:65444-72085 GCA_000404065.3 Pinus taeda | reverse complement strand
CATGACTATGTTCAAGGAGATTTTGGACAAGTTCGTTTGGGTGATGATAAACCCTATAAAATTGTTGGAATGGGTAAGGTTCTTGTAAAACAATAGAATGGAAACCAATTGCTACTAAAGGAGGTAAGGCATGTTCCAGATCTAAAGAAAAATCTAATCTCAACAGGGCAATTAGGCGGTGAAGGTTGTGTGACAACTTTCACAGATAAAGCTTGGAAGGTCACCAAAGGACCCTGGTAATAGCAAAAGGAAAAAATGTTGGTACATTGTATTTATGCAATGGTATTTCTAACTCTCTTAATGCTTTAACTTCCAAAGGAGCAGATGAAGCATTATGGCATCATAGGCTCAGACACATGAGTGAAAAGGGGATGAAGATTCTTCACTCAAGGAATTTGTTTGCGGGTTTGAAGAATGTTGATTTGGACTTCTGTGAGAATTACATTTATGGAAAACAAAAGAGAGTCAGATTTCTCAGAGTAGGAAAGAAAAGAAGAGCGAAAAATTAGAGCTTGTGCATACAGATGTATGGGGACCTACTCAGGTATCATCTCTCGGTGGCTCTCATTATTATGTTACTTTTATTGATGATGCAACTAGAAAAACTTGGATTTATTGTATTAAGAATAAATCTAATGTATTTGATACTTTCAAGAAATGGAAAGATTTGGTTGAGATTGAGACAGGAAATAAATTGAAGTGTCTCAGAACAGACAATGGAGGTGAATATTGCAGCAAAGGGTTTGATAGGTACTGTTTAGAGCATGGAATTCGTAGAGAGAAGACAGTTCCAAGAAAACCACAAGAAAATGGTGTGTCGGAAAGGATGAACAAAATAATCATGGAGCATGCAAGTGCATGAGATTGCATGCAGGATTGCCTTTACAATTTTGGGCAGATGCTGTAGATACTGTTGTTTATCTAATAAATAGAGGGCCTTCAATTTCCATGGATGGTGGTGTTCCAGAGGAAGCATGGATAGGTAAAAAGGTAAACTACTCCTTTTTAAAGCCTTTAGGTTGTGAGGCCTTTTTCCATATTAATAAAGGAAATATAAAAAAGCTTCAGGCAAAGTCAAAGAAATGTACCTTTATTGGATATGGTGTTAATGATTTTGCTTATTGCTTATATGATTATGAAAATCACAAAATCATTAGGAGCAGAGATGTAATATTCAATGAGAAGATCTTTTATAAGAATTAGTTGCGGGAAAAGAAATAGGAAAAAGAAAACAAGGAATATGCAGTTCTTGATGAAATCACTGAAAAAGTGAAGGTGCCTGAAAATAATAATAATCAACAACCACAACAACAACAAGCACCCCAAACACCTGAAAGTGGTGTTAGAAGATCTACCAAGATAAGTATAACCCCTGAACGACACTCTCCTTCATTATATTATTTATTGTTAACTGATTCTCGTGAACCCGAATGTTATGAAGAAGCAATGTAGGTTGAAAGCAAGAAGAAGTGGGAGGTATCCATGGAATAAGAGATGGACTCCTTAATGCATAAATGGACTTGGGACTTAGTCAAGCTACCTGCAGGAAAAACTACATTGAAGAATAAATGGGTTTACAGGCTAAAGGAAGAAGATGGAGGGAAACAAAGGTACAAAGCTAGACTTGTGGCGAAGGGGTTTGCATAGAAGAAAGGTATTGATTTGATGAGATATTTTCTCCTGTTGTTAAAATGACTTCAATCAAAACTATTTTAAGTCTAGTAGCAGTTGAATATTGTCATCTTGAATAGTTAGATGTAAAGGCAAACTTTCTTCGTGGATATTTGGAGGAAGAGATATATATACAACAGCCACAAGGATATGAGGTAAAAGGGAAGGAGAAACTAGTGTGCAGGTTGAAGAAGAGCTTGTATGGCTTAAAACAGGCTCCAAGGCAGTGGTATCTAAAATTTGACAAGTTTATGTCTGAACAAGGTTATACTAGATGTCATTTTGATCATTGTGTTTAACTGAAAAAGCAAAATGATGGCAGCTATATTATATTTTTATTGCATGTAGATGACATGCTTGTTGCAGGGTCTAACATGCAAGAAATAAATGTGCTCAAAATACAATTATCAAATTCATTTGCAATGAAGGATTTTGGAGCTGCAAAACAAGTCCTTGGTATGAGAATAATTATAGACAGGAAAAATCGTAAATTAACATTATCTCCGAATGAGTACATGCAAAAGGTGTTGAAAAGATTTAATATGCACAATGCAAAACCAGTTAGTACACCTTTTGCTAGCCATTTCAAACTTTGTAAGGAAATGTGCCCAAAGACCCTAGAAGACATGGATTATATGTCTAAAGTTCCATATGCATCAGCAATTGGAAGCTTAATGTATGCAATGGTCCTCACAAGGCCTGATATTGCACATGCAGTGGGAGTTGTAAGCAGGAACATGAGCAATCCAGGAAAGGAACATTGTATCGCAGTGAAATGGATTCTCAGATATTTGAAAGGTACCACAAATCAAGAATTATGCTTTGGTGGTTCAAACAATTCTCTATAGGGATATGTTGACGCAAACATGGCAGGTGACAGAGATAACAGGAGGAGCACTACAGGATATGTATTTACTGTAGGTGGAATAGCTGTCAGTTACGTTTCAAAAATCCAAAGTGTTATTGCACTTTCAACAACAGAAGCAGAGTATGTTGCTACTACAGAGGCTAGTAAAGAAATGATTTGGTTACAAAGGTTTATAGGTGAATTGGGTAAGGAGCATGATATGGGCACATTATACAGTGATAGCCAAAGTGCCATTCATCTTGCAAAGAACTCAGCATTTCATTCCAGGACTAAACACATACAACTCAAGTACCATTTCATACGATCAGTGTTGGAAGATGGAGAGTTGAATCTAGAAAAGATACACACTAGCCAGAATCCTCCAGATATGCTAACAAAAGTTGTAACTAGGGAGAAATTGAGAATATGCTCAGTTTCAATTGGTCTTCAAGGATAACGATGAAGATGAGAAATAGCGAGGTCCAAAGAGGAGTCATTTTCCAGCAAATGAAGCAGCGATGGAGTTACTACAATCATTCTCCAAGTGGAGATTGTTGGGTGTGGAGCATGATTGTTCAGAGGTCTTTGTTTTAGCCAGATGTATACCCCAGGAAGTTTGTACACCCCTCCATGTGGAGCGGCACGGGGGGGACTTGTCCCCCCCGTGGGGATTCGGGTGGGTCGATCCCCCCCATCTGGGGGGTTCCAGGGGCCAGCAGTCCCCCGGCAGGGGTTTCAAGGGCAAAACCCCCAAAGCTAAAAACATATGTAAAATTGCCTTGTAAAAGTATAGTAATTTCTAGCCAATCTGGGTTGTTCATTAGGCAGATGATTGACAGTAGAACTTATGTTTAGTTTAGGGTTTTTTGCCCTAGAAGGCAACCCATCTCTTTGTATGAGGGAATTGTATTTTAGGCTGTGTAAGAGATGTTTATTCTCTGAGCGAGAAGCAAAGAGGTGAGACTGTGAGAGAAAATAGAGGATATTACAGCGGATCTGCTGTAGGTTGTGTCTCTTCATTTTGCTGGATAATAGAAAGGAAGGACTGGCTGTTCAGGGTGGGCGTAGCCCAAACTGGGTGAACCATGTATATCTGTGTCTCTCTTGTTTTATGTGTTTTTTGTGTTTATATTTCTGCAATATTTTATGTGTTCCATTGCTCCGTAATATATAATTTTCTAACACAATGAATCAGGTTCCCAAAGACAAACCGCATGTTGAATGTTATCCTTTAAATTCCCTATGAAGACATCAATCCTTTTCTTCTCTGGAATATCATTTACCCTTATGTTCAATTTTTGAAAATCCTCAATGTGCTTTTCCATTGAACCCTTTTTTTCAGATTTGTCAATTGGCTAAAGAAGGTGTTACTCTTTGTATCCTCATAATGTGTTATCATTTCTTTCGTGAAAATTTACCAAGTGACAAGTGCTTTATGAGAAAAAACCCCTTTATACCATAAAAATTAATTTAGTTCTAAATATAAAGATGCAATATGTACCTTTTGTAATAGTTGAACCTCATGTATATCAAAATATTGCTCCATTTGTAGTATCCAATTTACCGGATCTTTGCCATCAAACATCCTCATATCGTCTTTTCTTTATTTTAGGATCTTGATCTTGAAACAACTATAACTCGATAATTTCAGATCTCCAAGTTCTGAAATTGTGTCCTATAGTAGCCTTCTGAGTCTTCTTTCTAACCCTACAAGTCTGATCAGAATTAGATTCTCCAACAAAGAGTTATGCCCAATTAGATGACCTGATTATATAATGTTTTGGTAGAGCGAACTTGTACAACGTGCCACGTGTCACTATTTTGACCCTTGGATATTTAAAATATACACATACAACTATAGTCTGTCCTCTTTCTATAAATTCTTTACGAAATTTGAATTTGTTGTTTAGAGAGAAAGTTATGACAATTTTCCCAAGGTCACCTGCTTAGAATGTAATTCGAGAGTCTACAGAAACCCTAAATATCTCGAACTGTATCTCCATACATATAGTGAAACAAGATCTGAAATTAGGACCTAAGCTTCAACAAGTTTTCGGCTCAAATGGATTTTAATTTCAGAGTATAAAACTTTGTAGAAAAATAACTATAGTGAAAATTCCACGATGACTTGTTTGAGATGGAACTCTAGAGCTTGCAAAGAACCCTTACTTCCTCTAAACATATCTCTGAAAATATAGCAGTATAAGATCTGAAATTTGGACGTGAGATTCAGTGCAATTTGGCTCAAATGGATGTTTTTGTTGGCTTCTGAAGCGTCACAAAAAAAACATTATAGCGAAAATTCCACGATGACCTATTTGGAGCAGCGAAAACCCTAGAATCCAAAGCTCTCATACCAAATGTTATGAAACCAGCTCACAAAAAGATAGAAAAGATAGATAAATACCTTAGAAATAAACCTCTTCATGGGGTAAACCTCCTTTACATTACACAAATGAACAATTATTGGATGATACAAATGACAAAACCTCCTTTCTATATATAGGAGTCTAAGGGGTCATAATATAGTCAGAGCCAACATAACAATAATAATGTAAGGGCACAACAATATAATAAAGGGGTTGTACTAATAACAATAAGTGGTTACACTAGTAGTATAGGGACCTAACATTCTTCCATCTACAGTTCTATTATCTATCCTATTTTGTATTTTCTATTGGAATTCCCACAAATAGTAACAGTGACTCAATGTCATTGTGCCAAGTGAATTTCGTTATAAAATATTCATTTTTTTTTTAATTTCATTAATTTTAATTTATGCCAATGAGTCGTCATCCTCTAATTATTTTTTTATATTTTAGAGTTTTGTCGATAATTCAGCCACCAAATTTTCTACTGAATCTCACATCCACATAAAAAGAATAGAATTTGGAATGAAAACTGGTGAGTTAAGTACTTATTATGTCTTGAAGAAAAGGTCGTTATTTGTTTTGGGCTTCACTTTGATATTTCGCTTTTTCTTTCCTCTGATTATATGAAAGTTAGAGGCCCTTTAGTGCTTTTCCCTTTCATATTTTATCGTTCAACATCTTGGTATTTGAAACTCCCAAATTTAAATAATGGTAACTTGGATTTGTTGTTTTTTTGTCAAATCTTTATTTATTGAACAACTACTTCTTCAAATGTGAATAGTTGCAGGAGAATGTTTTGCACCACTTGATATAAATGATAGGATACGAGATGTAGATGAGCGTATGGAGTTTTCTAAGGGCACTACAGAATTTGTTGCACCAACTATATGGTTTGACATTTAATGTTTCCATTATAATTCTTGTTGATGTCTCTCTATCATCAATTAGAAATTCTATGCTTAAGGTATGATTTAAATGCTTTTTGTTAATTGAATATCTTTATTTCCTCCATAACTTGCATTACTTCATATTCTTTGTTGTATTTAAGTTAATTTTCCTCCTATTGGAACAATAAAGTTCTTCATTGAAATGGGTCTTCACCCAAAGGATTTATATCATGCATCAAAATGAGAAGTGATAATATCTGCTCTCATTGATTTTTCCCTAGTTTTGTTGTGCCTAATTAGCCTAACTAGAAACAAAAGTACTAATTGTTCTCCTATATGAAAATACATTACATTTATGGTTTACATCCACATTTACAATGAGATCTAGACTCATTGTCCACATAAAATAAAAAATAAAAAAAAATTAAAAAAAAAATTAATAATAATAATAATAATAATTTGTTATATTTTAATGCACCAAAAGCTCAAAATGGGAAAAGGTAAACACAAAATTAGGGAGATTCTTTAGTCTAGTACTCTATTTTTTTGGTAAATCTTCATGGTGCTTATGGTTGATCCACCTATTGTGTGTGTGTGGATCTTTCTTTTTCTCATTCATCTCTCATAACCCTTCGTTATCATTCTTTTGGGTTGCAGCTTTAGCAATTTCATCTTTAGTAGTTTGATTGATAGAGTGAACATATTATGACTTTGGTAGAGCTCATTGCTTCTTTCTCAAATTCTTTTTTGTTCAACTATGGTGGCAAGCTTATTATCATAATATTGCTACAGTTTATGTCTAAGCGATTTCAAATATGTGAAAACTTTCAAAAAACAACATGGGTAGACCATTTATGAAGGCTG
>APFE030522230.1:47944-60444 GCA_000404065.3 Pinus taeda | reverse complement strand
ATGACTCTTTTTAGAAGGACCTTAAATTTTCTAGTCAAGTAAAGCTGAAAACTAGTACTATAATGCAACACACCTTTATTTCACACTAACATCTAAATGAGTGTTTTGTGATTGGATAGTCAAAAAGATGTTTATCATTGTGACTATGCTTTTGTTTCCCTTTTCTGAACTTTTTTTCTTTGTTTTCTATGGCATAGAGAATGGAAAATAGCTTGATGATTCTACCTCAAGTTTCCTAAAATAAATATTTAGCTTTAATGAGTATGTGGAATTTACCATAAACATCAAGTAGAGATATTAGGACCAAAAGCCACAAAATAGGACTATTGAAAATGAAAAGGGAAGAGAATTTGAGTACCTGTATAAAACTAAAAACTTGTGTAAAGAGAAGAGAAAAAACACATTTAGTCTGATAAAAAATGCAAATAATAGTAAGAAATTCTTAAGGAAATCAAAATAAAACCTGATTCCCACCACTTTGAAGTCATTTTCTCAAGACATATTTATATGTACTTTTTAATTAAGTTTTTTTTTTCATTAACAAGTGGACCCATAAAATAAAAATGAGATGGTTGATGGAAAATCTACAGGAAATAATCGTGACACAAATAAAACATTTGACCAACTCACACAGAAAAGGAGAAGTTCACTTATAGATTTGGTGGACCTTGACACTGAAGAGATTTGTGGAAGAGAAACAACATTGGGTATGTTTTAAATCAAATTCTCTAAACTATGTCCAGTGGTTTAGGTTCATAACTTACTACACTTCCTTTTTATTCTCTATAATGAGTTTTAGCTGTGATTATAAATAATAGAAAATTCGTTGCAGTTGTAACATTATAATGAAAAGGTATTTTGATGGGCTTACCATTTTGGCTTCAATACATTATAGCTAGTTGAATGCTTTATGTTTTTTAATAATTTATTTCCCTAGTTTGAGAAAGATGGTTTACTATCATGAGCATTGTGTTGCACTTTCCTTCCTGATCGCAAATCATTGGTCCAGTCACCATGGATTTCCTTAATTTTGAGTCATGCATTTACACAAGTCCCCTAACATCAGGGGCATTCTTTATTCACCAAGAAGGAATATAGGCAATAATCAGTTTACTTCCGAGTTTTTGTTGTTTCTCTTTAATTCTTGTTGCATAATTTTTTTCCAAGACATGGAGAATATATATATTTATCATGATAGAATATATCAATTTTAAACTAGCAGATCGTATTGAATTTTAAAGTGATTATAGGTTTATTTTGATGGTTTTACTTTTTTTCTTCACCACATATAATATTTCTTTGTTTGGCATGTCACATTAGAAGTGATATTGTGTTCATATTTTGATGGTACAATGGAATAAGAAAACAAACCTTATAATAAGTGATGTACATGTCTCAAGGTTGGTATATTTATATGTTCTTGCCTTCTTCAAGTACACATGTAGATCATGACGCATGGTTGATTGACTCAGGTGCATCCTTTCACTTCACTCCCCATAGAGAGCGGTTCTGTGAGTATGAGAAATACAATGGTGGTGATGTTTTCTCAGGGATGATAGGAAGGCTAGAATCGTTGGTCATGGAAAAGTAAAGCTGAAGTTGCAAGGTGAAAGGGCTAGAACACTTTCGGGTGTTCTACATATTCCTGCCTTGGCCAGAAATCTGATTTTTGTAAGCAAGCTGGATGATGCAGGTGTAAAAATAAAGTTCGAGAAGGATACCTGCAAGATGGTTTAGGGAACATTGGTATTGATGTGGAAAAGTTTGGATTAGAACTCTGTACAAGCTGCAAGGTAGCATTGTTGTTGATCAGTGCAATAGTTCTATGGTTCCTGAAAGTGGAGCAGAAAATCTAGTGGTCTCTGGAGAGAAGACCATGTTGTGGCATCAAAGGCTTGGACATATTAGAGAGAAGGGCCTTCGAATAATTCATGGTAAATGTATGGTAGAAGGTACGAGGAATAGCTCTCTAGATTTTGATTTCTATGAAAATTATGTATATGGGAAGTAGAATCAGGTGAGTTTTCCCTCTGGTGGTTAGAGGGCGAAACAAATACTAGAGCTTGTGCACAGTGATGTGTTTGGACCTGTGAAGGTTCCATCACTAGGTAAGCCTGTGTACTATGTACCATTTATAGATGACTTCTCAAGGAATACATGGATATATTTCCTTAAGAAGAAATGTGAAATCTTTGACAAGTTTAAAGAATTTAAGGCTCTGGTGGAAAACTGGATAGTGAAGAAGATAAAGGTGCTGAGGATAGATAACGATGAGAGTTTTGCAGTAAGGAATTTGAAGAATTCTATAAGAGGTGTGGTATAGCACGGTAGAAGACTAATCCATATACACCTCAGCAAAATGGAGTTAGAGAAAGAATGAACAAGACGTTGATGGAAAGGGAAAGAAGCATGCTAAGTGGTGCCGGGTTAGGACAGGAATTTTGGGTAGAGGCGGTGGATACAGCATGTTACCTGGTGAATAGATCACCTTCATCAGCGTTGGAGGATAAGACTCCACAAGAGTTATGGACTAGTAAGAAACCATCTCTTTCACATCTGAGGGTATTTGGATGTGATGCATATGTACATGTTCCAAAGGAGAAACGAACCAAGTTGGATAATAAATCTGAAAAGTGCATCTTTATTGCGTATAAGGATGGTTTAAAGGGTTATAAGCTTTGGAACCTAGTAACAAGGAAGGTTGTGTACAACCGACATGTAGTTTTCAGAGAGGTAAAAGATGTTATTAAACATGAAGTCCAACCAAAGGAAGAGAATATAGAGTTTGAGCTAAAAGAGGAAGAACCAAACTCTACAGTAGAGGAGGAATCAAAAGATGAAGAGCCAAAAACTCTGTGTGTGAGAAGATCATTTCGAGAGAGAAGGAAGTCAGAAAGGTATAGCCCATCTACTTTCTCTTCAAATTTTGCTTTATCTATTACTGATGATGATCCCAGAACTGTGAAGGAAGCAGTAGATTCAGAGGATGGAAAAATCTAAACAGAGGCCATGGTTGATGAAAAGGAATCTTTGCACAGAAATGAGGTTTGGGGTCTAGTGGAGTTACCAGTTGAAAGGAAACCCATTTGCAACAAATGGGTATTCAAGAAGAAGACAAATGCAGAAGGAAAGGTGGAGAAATACAAAGCTGGGTTGGTAGTAAAAGGTTTTTCCTAGGTGTCGAGAATTGATTTTGGTGATATTTTTTCTATTATTGCCAAGGTAACTTCTATTAGATTACTTTTATCTGTTGTTGTTGCTTTTGATTTGAGGTAGAACAGATGAGTGTGAATATAACATTTCTTCACGGGGATCTAGAAGAGGAGATCTACATGAAGCAACCTGAAGGTTTTGCTGTGAAGGGTAAGAAAGAAATGGTATGCAAATTAAAGAAGTCTTTGTATGGGTTAAAAGGTTCACCAAGGATGTGATATCATAAATTTGATACATTTATACAAGGACTTGGCTTCACCAGAAGCAAAGTAGACCATTGTGTGTATTTTAAATTAATTGGTGACTGTTTTATTTATCTAGTATTGAATGTGGATGTATGTTGCTAGTTGGAAATGACAAAGAAATTATCCAGGATTTGAAGACATAATTGTCCTCCAAATTCGACATGAAAGATCTTGGTGCTGCAAACTATATTTTGGGCATGGAAATTAAAAGAGACCGGGCAAAGAGGAAGCTCTGGTTAAACCAAAGGAAGTATGTCGAGACAATACTGCAGAGGTTTAATATGTAGGATAGTAAATCGATGAAGGTTCCTATTCTTGTAGGTGTGAGGTTATCTGTTGAACATTGTCCCAAGACACAAGAAGAGGAAGAGGACATGTCCCATGTTCCATATGCAAGTGAAATTAGTAGCCTGATATATGCAATGGTCTATACTAGACTAGACATTGCACATGCACTGGGAGTATTGAGTAGGTTTATGTCAAAACCAGGAAAGGAGCATTGGATAGCAGTGAAGCGGGTTTTCAGGTATTTGCGTGGCACTAGTGATTATGGTTTTTGCTACCAAGGAAGACCAATATTGGACAGAGTGTTGGATATTTGTGGCTTTGTTGAAGCAGACTGGGCTGGAGATCTGGATCAGAGAATATCTACAAGTGGGTATGTGTTTAACCTATTTGGAGGTGAAATTAGTTGGATGAGTAAGAAACAATTTGTAGTGGCACTATCAACTATAGAGGCAGAATACATGGCAACAAATCATGCAAGCAAGGAAGCAATTTGGTTGCAGAGATTGTGTTCAATTATGGGGTTAGTACAGGAAGCTATAAGGATAGACTGTGATAGCGAAAGTGCAATTTTCTTGGCAAAGAACCCTGCATATCATTCAAAGACAAAGCACATTGATGTTCAGTATCACTTTGTGAGGGATATGATAGAAGAAAAAAAGGTGTTGTTGGTAAAGGTGGACACTTTCAAGAATACTGCAGATGCATTGACAAAATCTGTGAGCTCTAAGAAGTTCTCTTGGTGTAGAGAAACAATGGGCATTGCAGGGCTAGATAAATGACTAAGCTATCTTGTGACCCCCTGTGGAAAGAAAACAAGAAGTGGGAGAATGTTGGGTTATGTTATATTCTTTCCATGACTAGTCCACGTAGTTAACCAGGGGTTAGAGGGGGGGAGGTCACAGGAGGTTTGAGGAGTACATGTAACCCCACTTTATGGGGTCCGAGGCAGCGCCCTGGAAAAGTTTGGGTTTGGACCCTATGTTAGGTTGGGCGGACCACCTTTGGTTTTTTGCATGATTTTCGCACATGTTTTTGGACGCGATGGTTTTCAGTCCATGGTTTTGGATGCGATGGTTTTTCGGTCCATGGTATTGGATACTTTGGCACGTATAAATATGTATTATGACATTGAAAGGAACATAATGAAAAATCAAGCTGGTAGTCCCGGTTTTGGGATCCAGGGGAAAATATCTATGTATATGTGCTTTACGTGTTATGCTTTCGCATTGTTTATTTTCTGTGTTTTAGAATTCCTATGTAGGTAATTTCTATACGGGGTTAAAACCTACATGATTCATGGTTTTCCATGTCTCTACAAATCTGATAAACTCTGAAGGATCACTAAATTAAATTCTACTTTATTTTCTCAAGCTTTGGCAAGCTTTTCCTATGATTGAATGATCCTGTCATTATCTGTTTTGCAAATTCTAATTTCCTCCCTTAAACTTCTCAAGCTATCTGTTATGTTAGAAGAGTCATGTGAATTGTAGTCCACCATCTTTCTTGTCATCTCTAATATTCTTCCTGCAAACGTACCATATATATATGCTGAAATCAACGTATAAATTGTCTTAACATCAACATCATAGTGACACAAGACCATAACAGTGACCATCGCAATGCATGCATAACTAACATATCGACAACTAACATGCATGCATAACAATCACACCTAGCCCATCTAGTCCAAATTTTTGAACTTGGAAGCTCTCATACCACCCTGTAGCCACCTCACCCCATATTTACCCACGTTAACTTGCTCACTAAGGTAAACACGAAGATGAGAGTTACTATGCGAGACCCAATTTCTAATATTCACTTACGGAAAATAGGGTCCATATGTCTAGAACTAGATGCAACCACCCAACGACACATACTCACACTGTCATCTGCCCAACTTGACCCAACACTATTTTGTTTAGGTTTTTCTACTTAAAATTTAACAAAATTTTCTATTTTTGGTAGTTTTTTGGGTTCTAAACTTCAGAGGCCATTTTAAGGACCTAAATGACATTTTTAGAGGAATTGGAGAGACTAAAAAGGTTATAACTTTAAATTTTGATCTATTTTTGGCCTCCTCACAAATATCTACGAAACGAGGTATTATGATAGTCAAATAGAGATCATATGCCAAAGTTATGACCATTGGAAGTTGGAGGTCCAAATTACTCATTTATACAAACACTTTGTGTACATAGTACCTGTAGGTTATAAATACATATATATTCATTATTTCAATAATTTCACCAGAGAATTGCCGAGAAGGCCATGTACGCTCTCCACATAATTGCAACATCACTTATTAGTCAATACATTATTTAACCGACCAATAGCTAAAAAATTCATGACAAGAGTCATAGAAGATACACATCATATAAGCAACATATAACCAGAAAATAACTAGCATATAAACCATGGAAACCCAACCATAATATCACCAACATAATGCTAACAATTATACATGATCATCATAGAAGAATAACTCTTATTAACATACGAGAATGCCAACCAAGTCAGGGACTTCCATGTACCACCCGACCATAGAGTGTGTTAACCGAATCTCTCTTTTAGTCAATCAACCTTGCACCATATTTGAAGTGTGAATGTGGGATCTCATGGAATAAATCAAACAAAACCGAACCATGGCTTCCAGAGGCAAAACCACCTCAATCCTCAACCAACAATTCCACCTCACTATCGGGCATCACTTGCACCAACTAGATTAGTCTATACCCAAGTTGTCTAGGGCTTAGGAACTAGTTACTCAACCTATATCGTTCTAGGGCTCCAGAGCATTTGTCCAACCTGGCTCCAAGGACTAGTAACTCAACCCACCAAGGGCTCCGAAGGGTTTGTCCTAACCTAGGCTCTAGGACTAGTAACTCAATCCAAGTTGTTCCAGGGCTTCTAAATCATTTATTCCAACCCAAAGCCATAAGGAGTTATAAGCACCAACTAGAAAACCATCAAATGGGAAAACCCACAACATCGTGGCTACTTAGGAAATGGCAACACAAGGCTAAAATCATTGTCAATCCAGGAAATGCTCCATGCCAATGACAACACGTAACGACATAATCACATGCATACACCATGCATCCACAAATCACCAAGGAAAACGTACATGCAACCTATTACCTACAAAGAAATCCAAGTGTAACTAGTGATCCAACTATTATGTTACACTTTCCTTCTTTCTTTTTGCCTTCTTTATCCAAATCCAAGTTAATACTATAGTGCTCCAATCATGCTCCAAGAATGATCTAAGTGTGTAAGAGTATGATAGAATGAGATAATAGAAGAGAGATCAAAAACTAAACTAACAAAACGTTGTGAATTGATCCTCATAAGCCTTTTTATCATTGAGGCCTTTATTTTCTTCATTTTTCCTTCAATTTCCCTCTCATGCAAATATGCGACCCTTCATCTCCATTCTCTCCTATTTTCCTTTGTTTTCATAAATAAAATGCCAATTATTACCACTATGCCTTTGCCAATTTCCATGACCATTAATTAATCACAAGTGATCCCCATCACTATGTTTTTCCCAACATTCATCTTGGAATACATGTCCCATAACCTTGGTTTTATTTTTTTATTTACATAGAAAATCAACCCGAGGCTATTACAAAAGCCTCCCGCTTAGGGTGAACATGGTCCTCGGTGTTCAATGACGTTTATTTCCAGAAAACCACTAAAAAAAGCACATACTTCCCATGGAGCTTTATAACATAGCTCGATGCAGCATTTAAAATGAACAACAACCACAAACCATGACCAACATGAAAAACATGACAATCATACAACTTATTGGAGCTTTATAACACAACTCATTGCAACATTTACAAAAACATCCATATATACATACACATATACATATACGTGAATCTCATTTTCTTGAACCAACAAATAATGAAGGATATAAAGCCCACATTTGATCAACCATTGATCTAGGTGGATATTGGTGGCCACCCACCTACTCCACTTGGACCCCCACCATTGTTTCTTTTAGTTTTTCAGTTTCCTTAATTGTAGCACATTTTACTATTTTTGGCAGTTATTCGGGCCTTGAACTTCCGAAGTCGCTTTGAGGCCCAACATTTTTTGGCAATATTCATCTAGGAGATTTCAATGAAATCATGTTTTAATTTTTATTCCTCAGAAATATCTTTCCAACGAGGTATCATGCATGTCAAACAGTGATAATATGACCAAGTTACAACCCCAGGAAGTTGGCTGCCCAACTAAACCCAACGGGGCCCATAAACTCTTCGTGTTGCATCTTCTCGAGTTACGGTTTTGGTTGTTTTGGTTTTTCTCTTATTGTTCAATAATGAAAAGTCCCGTGAGCCTCATTATAACTCAGTTCAGAGGCGTGTAGCCGCCACATCTCTTCTCAGAGATAAGCTACCATCGCTCAAGCTAGTCTCATTTCCATTCTGTTTGTAAGCATATTTCATTATTTGATATTAATGAAAGGAAGTGTTATTTCTGCTGCATATCTATATTTATGGTTATATCTATAATTTTTTGTGTTCCTATTTAAATTTGGATTAGTGGTATTAGAGCAGTCCACTTTTTCTCTGTTTTTCTTTGCATGTCCCCAATGAGGTTGGGGTATAAGGAGTTAGGGCTTGAATTTGTCGAACCTTTGCAAGACCAGCCTCATAAATCCCGACAGCCTCCCATGGGGGAAGAAAAGAAAGACATGGGAGCAGGAGATCCTATCAACACATTGCTCGAGGAGGTCCTCTAAAAACAAAGGAATGCAATGATGGATAAATTTTCCCAGATCCCTCAACGGTTGCCCACCAGTGGTGCATCCACATCCAACAGCCACTCTAGAGGCTCCACACCTTTTAAGGTACAAGTAAACTTTGACATTCCCATATTTGAGGGCCAAATGGATGTAGACACCATAGATGAATGGTTGAATCTGCTACAAGGATATTTTTTTGTTCATGATTTTTCCAGCCAAGAAAAGATTACTTTTCCTCTTCTCAAAGTTGCCCCCATGTCAAGAACTAGTGGGAAACCTATTGTGCGTAGAAGGATGAAACTACGACCTCACTGTTTTTAGCCACTCCCACTTGGAATTCATTCCGGGATGCCATCAAGGAGCAGTACTACCCTGTGGGGAGCTACGAGGACACATACATAAAGTGGACCACGCCGTGATAGGGAAGGGACCAAGATGTGCCAGAGTTTACCAATTTTTTTCATACCCTTCACACAAAGTTGGGTATCAAGGATTCTGAGAAACATTTGGTACTCAAGTACCGCGGTTTCCTACATAGATACATCTAGGACGAGATGGAGTTCCTAGACATCTCCTCGCTCATCACGATGTACCGTTACACCGTCAATATCGAGCAGAAGTTTAAACAGAAGAAGAGAGACTTTGGATTTGTGAATCTAAAGCAAAGAAAATGTTCCCCCAAACCGCAGAACAAAGGACAAAGCCAAGGTGGGATGCCCTAGGACAACCTGCTAAGGCCACAAGAAAAGGACAACACTGCGAAGCTGAAGAAAGACACAGGAAAGTGGTGTGAGTTCCATAAGAGCTCCACCCACAACACAAGTGAGTGCTGGGCCTAGAAGTCACTGGTGCTCGAGCTGAAGGCTTCATAATCAGATGCATTTTCTGACTCTGAGACAAAACCTGACAAGGGGAATGAAAAAGGGAACTAGGTTATTGATGTGGAGCCCACCGCCACTGTCGCCACCACAAAGATCGCCTTAAAGTCCGGATATCACCAGGTACCAATCGAACCCTATGATGTGTGGAAGACTACCTTCAAAGCCAAGGAGGGCCTTTTCGAATGGTTGGTTTGTTATGAAACTAGCTCACAAAAAGATAGAAAAGATAGATCAATGCCTTAGAATTCAACCTCTTCGAGGAGGGAACCTCCTTTACACTACATAAATTAACAATTCTTGGATGATACAAATGAAAAAACCTCCTTTCTATATATAGGAATCTATAGGGCCACAATATAACCAAGCCAACCTAACAATAATAATATAAAGCCACAAAAATAAAAATAGAGGGATTCTATGGGGCACAGTAATAAAAATATGGGGACAATAGGGGCACAACGATATTAATAAGGGATAAAACTATAATAATAATGGGGTAATCACTAGTATTATAGGGACCTAACATGCCCCTCTCCTTCAAAAAAGTGTTGTCCTCAACGCTTGAGTAGTTCTGGATGCTTCTGTATAAAATTCTCATCCTCCCATGTCGAATCTTCAGCGGATAAGTTCTTCCACTTGATGAGATACTCTGAAATGGATCGATTTCGTAGTTGTCGAGTTCTTGTTTCTATGACTGCTTCTGGTTGCAATATAATTTTTCCTTCCTCATCAAGTTCTGGCAATATTGTTTGAACTGGGAGCTTGTCGCCTATAACCTTCTTCAAACATGAAACATGGAAAACTAGGTGCACTCGAGAAGCTACATGAAGCTCCAATTTTTATGCCGTAGTACCAATCTTTTGCAACACCTTGTACGGAACATAATGCTTTGGTGACAATTTGTTATCCTTCTTATCTTGCTTGAGGGACATTTGTTTATATGGTTGTAGTTGTAGGAATACCCAATCACCTACATCAAAACTTCTTTCATTATGATGTTGATCTGTCTGTTGTTTCATTCTATTCTGCACCAACACAAGGTTATCCTTTAAGAGTTGGAGAACTTGTTGTTGATGCTCGATGTGATGTTCCACTACTTGAAACTTAGAATTTTCTCTTAAATATGATGTGATGGATGGTGGTTTATATCCATAAAGTTGCATAAATGGGGTCATTTTTGTTGCAGTATGGAAGGAAGTGTTATACCGCCATTCAGCCAGAGGCAACCATTTGACCCATTGTGTCTGTTTATCAAATACACAGCAATGAAGATATCTTTCCAAACATTTGTTTACTATCTCTGTTTGCCCATCAGATTAAGGATGATAAAATGATCTATGAGCTAACTGAGTACTAAGACAAGAAAATAATTCTGTCCAAAAATTTCCAATGAAAATGAGACCTCTGTCACTTACAATAATCTTTGGGTTTCCATGTAGCTTTTGAATTGTTTCCATAAATGCAGTAGAAATGGTATTGGCTTTAAATGGATGTGATAATGCACAAAAGTGTGCATACTTGGTAAGTTTGTCAACTACCACCATGATGACACTCTTTCCCTCGGACTTGGGTAAACCTGTGATAAAATCCATTGAAACCTCCTCCCAATGTTGGCTTGGAATGGATCAAGGTTGTAATAGACCTGGGGTATTAATTGTTTCATCTTTATTTTGTTGGAAAACCAAACATTCCGCCATAAACTTTTGAATATCCGATTTAAGTCCATCCCAAAAAAATTCCTTCTTAACCCTACAGTAAGTTTTTAAAAATCCTAAGTTCCCTCCTAAGGGAGAAGTGTGCAATTCCATAAGAATATTTTGTTTGAGTTGGGAATTGTTATAGAGGTATAAGTGATATTTGTACCATAATGAATCATTTTTCCAGCTAAATGTATCAAATGTATTGGAATCTTGTTGTAACTTTCGAATAAGTGCCCACACTTATTCGTCATTCTTCCATTCCTTCCTTGCTTCGTTTATCCGATCTGGTTGGATAATAGAAATGGCGCACAGTAATGTTTCCACATCCTCATCCTTTCTTGAGAGTGCATCTGCCACAACATTTTGCTTCCGTTTTTTGTATATGATTTCAAAGTCATACCCCAACATCTTTGTGACCAATTTTTGTTTCTCTTCAGAGGATAATCTTTTTTCTAAAAAGTATTTCAGGCTATCATGATCCTTTTTTACCTTGAAGTGTATTCCCATTAGGTAGGGTCGCCATTTCTTAAGTGTTCTTGTTGAGCTCCCTATAATCCGGACACATGTGCCATGATCCATCTTTCTTGTGCACCAATACTACTGGAGCAAAGAAAGAACTTTGACTAGGTTGAATTATACTAGCCTCTAACATTTCTGCAACCATACGTTCAATTTCACTCTTTTGGGCATAGGCATATTTGTACAGCCTGATGTTTGGAGGAACACTTCCTGGAATCAAATGAATAGCATGATCATGATCAAAAATAGGTGGGAGACCTTTGGGAGTCTCAAATACCTTGGAATGATTGTCCAAGACTTTTTGAAGATCTAGAGAAATAGATTATTCCAATATGGAAGCATCTAGCGAACATAATTGTGCAATTACACCTCTTTGTTCCTTTTTTAGAATCTTTGTCATACTGTTAGAGCTGATTATCTTTCCCAGTTTCCCTGCAATACCCCTTAATTCCACTTCCTTTCCTTCCACAAAAAAATTCATGAAAAATTCTTGAAAATTAAAAGCTATTGTACCCAAGGATTGTAGCCATTGGACTCCTAGTACAACATCAGCACCTCCCATAGGAATGGAAAGCATTGGGCTAGTCAATACATATTCTCCCATGGATAGCTTGATATTATGGCACTTTCCGGAGCAATTTATTGTTCCTCCATTTGCAACCATCACTTGACACTCTGGTGCTGGATATAAGAAGCAATTCAATTCTTTTGCTACCCTACCATGAATAAAATTGTGGGTGCTTCCTGAATCAATCAACATTATTACCTTTTTCTTCTTGATTTGTCCTTCTATCTTGATGGTTTGAGGAGTGGTAATTCCAGCCAATGCATTACAAGATATGGTCGGATTCATTTCTTCTTTATCTAGGCTTTTTTCCTAGAGTATATCCTCTTC
>APFE030522230.1:21358-42443 GCA_000404065.3 Pinus taeda | reverse complement strand
AGAACTGTGTATTCCTTATTTTCTTTTTCCTGTTTCTTTTCCTGCAACTGATTCTTATACAAGACCTTTTCATTGAATATTACATCTTCGTTCCTAATGATTTTGTGATTTTCATAATCATATAAGTGATAACCAAAATCATTAACACCATATCCAATAAAGGTACATTTCTTTGATTTTGACTCAAGCTTTGTTCTAATTTCTTTATTAATAAGGAATAAGACCTCACAACCAAAAGGCTTTAAAAAGGAGTAGTTTACTTCTTTACCTGTCCATGCTTCCACTAGAACACCACCATCCAAGGAACTTGAAGGCCTTCTATTTATTAGATAAACAACAGTATCTACAACATTTTCCAAAAATTGTAAAGGCAATCCTGCATGCAATCTCATGCACCTTGCATGCTCCATGATTGTTCTGCTCATCCTTTCTGACACACCATTTTCTTATGGTGTTCTTGGAACTGTCTTCTCTCTGTGAATTCCATGCTCTGAACAGTACCTATCAAACTCATTGGTGCAATATTCACCTCCATTGTCTGATCTGAGACACTTCAATTTCTTTCCTGTCTCAATCTCAACCAAAGCTTCCCATTTCTTGAAAGTATCAAATACATCAGATTTATTCTTAATACAATAAATCCAAGTTTTTCTAGTTGCATCATCAATAAAAGTAACATAATAACGAGAGCCACCAAGAGATGATGCTTGAGCAGATCCCATACGTCTGTATCCACAAGCTCTGATTTTTCTCTCTTCTTTTCTTTCCCAACTCTGAGAAATTTGACTCTCTTCTGTTTTCCATAAATGCAATTCTCATAGAAGTCCAAATCAACATTCTTCAAACCCGGAAACAAATTCCTTGAGTGAAGAATCTTCATCCCCTTCTCACTCATGTGTCTGAGCCTACTGTTATCACTCAGATTTTCCTAGAAGTTGTTAGGAAGAGGAAAGGGATCCGAGGTAGTCACAAACCAACTTTTAAGTATAGATTCTAGCCAATCTATACTCAGAGAGGGCTCTCTCTTTATGATTTAGCTTTGGAAAGATTTTAGGTTAGTTGTGAAGTTTGGGAGTTTTGTTTGAATTTGGGTGGTGAGATTCAATAGCAAAGGGGTAACGCTGAGTAGCTTAGTCCATTGGGCTGATGGAGTCAAAGAAAATGGCTTAACTGGACTTGATTTTCCACAAAGGATGGTTTAACAGGGCAAGGTAGTTAAACAGGGAACAATTAGAGACCGAAAGATGGGATGGGATTAAAGGGTTAAAGGGAAACTAAGAATCCTTTAACATAATTTAAAAGCAAAGAACATGACTAACCATCAATAAAGAGCAATTAAGAATTCTTTATTAAATGATTAAAATAAACAAACTAGGAAATAGGAGAAATCAAGAATTCACTGTTTATACTAGTTCAAAAGAAAACATTGAGAATAATAATGATTGAAAATAGAGTGCAATTAAGCGAATTCTGAGTTATTCTTTTTCATTTATCATTCAAATGAGAAACATAGATGATATTTTAAACAAGGAAAACTATAAAACACAAGGTATAGATGAACTTATTGATCGGTGTTTGATTCAAGAATTATAACAAAAGTCCTTAGCTCCAATTCTTCATCCAGCAAGCCACAAAGTTGGTCCAAACAACACTTTATTCCAAAATAGTCAATGTTATAGCAATGTCTAAGAATCCACCCTCAATACTCCAATTGAGGGGGTATTTATACAAAAAATCTTTACAAAAATATCTTATAACAGAGTGAGATATATTCTAGTGATGACTAATTATTTTTACAAAAAAATAGAGACACTTAGTCTCGAAGATAGGAAAAAGGTGAACTGATGATGTGTTGTTCCTATTCTCGCTAAATGTGTTGGAGGCAGGCCCTTTTATTTGGCTTGCTGCTGTCCTCTTTAGTAACTCTGTGCTGGCTACCTTGTTCTGACAAATAATTTTCACTTGTTCTTATACACTTTGATCTGTTTGAGCCCTTTTCATTTTTATTCATCTTGCTGTGGTAAAAGCTCAAAATTTACATTTTTCCAAAAGTAAATTTACAAAATTCTCAATATGTCTTCCCACCATTTTTGCTCTGGCAATCTATGTTTTTGAAGTTTCATCAGTTTTGTATATCTAAAAAAATTAGGCTAGAATAAGTTCTCCAAGCTGACATAGAGAACTCGACCTGTGGGGAGTGCTTTTTTTCCTGATGCACTTGTTGATGAATTAGCTTGATCTCCAGCATACTTATTCAATTTATCTACATAATTAATATGCTTCATTAACCTGTCATTGACCAAAGGACGTGGTAGCCCTTTATTTTGCAAAACTATGAACTTCTCCATAAAAGAATTGATTTCCACCCGCATATCCTGACATATTCTTTCTAGATTTTGCATCAAATTTCTTTTAGTTAGCATCCTTTTGATTTCTAGAATAGTGTCTGTCCTGTCTGGGATGCCAAGTGCTTCCCGTGGTTCCCTATTTTTGGTATTCAGAAAATGTATAAGCCTGTTGGCATGTTCAGGCATTTGTCCTAACTCTGCTCTTGTTCTTTGAATTTCTCCATGTGTTTCTTTTATTAAATCAATCTGTTCATAAATCACTTGGATAGATGCCCATACATCATTTATAGATCGAATGATGTTGGCCCAAAGGATTTTCTTGATCTCTGTCAAAGGCTTGTCAAAAGTGAGCTCTTGTTCTAATTTTTTTACTTTCTTTTCTAAGGCTTTGATCTCCTAGTTTTTTTTGCAACATTTATTTTTGAGGCATCATACTTCTTTTCTATATTAGTTAATTGTTCTTTTGCTTATCTTAATTCTGAAACTTGTAATTTCAGTTCTTCCATGGCCTTTATCAATTCTTCAGTGCTCATATTAGTACTGCTACCTGATGTTGCTCCTATTGTTGATTTACCTGTAATAACCTCTGTTGTGCCTGTTGGGATGTTTGGAGCCAATGTTGTTCCAAATGCAGAAGGGACTGTTGTTGAGACTATGGGGATTACCTCGGGAGGCTTGGAGGTCAACTCTCCCTGCTTTTCCTTCAGTGCTTTTTCTAATGCATGATATGTATCATTCAATCTTTCATTAAGTTTCAGGAGCAGGTCCATCATATCTTCTTCTGATTTCTATTGTATAACCTCTATTCTCTGAGGATGCCTTGAAGGAGGTAGTTTCGGCTGTTTCCTCAGGGCAACAATGTCCTCTTCTTTCTTCTTGATAAGAGGCTGTATGCCTTTAGCATATTTGGGATCATGTCCCAATCCAATGATGATCTCTTCTAATGATTTAATTATGCTATCCTTGGCTAGGGAGGAGGCTTTTTTCAAGTGAAGTTGAGCAGCTGTATTATCCAAGGAATTTTGTAGCTTGTGGGCCATCATTGCTTTGTCAGCCAGTGTGGAATAGACCATTTCCCCAGTTTGCTTGTGAAGTTCAATATGATCCATAGGATGAATATCTTTGGCTAAGACCTTCAATTTTGTTCTGATGTAATCTACTGCTGACTGAGGTTGTTGCACCTTTGGCTCAAAATAGCCCATTAACATTTTGCCTTCTTTAATATCATAAGCTGACATCAATCTCTACTGGTTTGAAGGGGCTATCTTCAGATACTGATTATAAATCTAAAGCCTTACTGGATCATTCCTAGCTTTTATTTTTGTAAATGTCTTCTTAATGTCTGAGGCCTGTTTACTTTGTGGCCTGGTCGATGATACTTCTACACTGTGTTGTCTTTCTAGCTCCTGCCTTTATGAGCTAGGGGAGGTTCCTCCTAATGGGGGAGTTTGCTGGGTCACTGATATTTCTTCTCTTAGACTTTCTATGGTTTCTTCAATGATTTTCTCTTCTGAAAGAGAATTTAGTCTTTGTCTCTTTGCTCCAGGTTGTTCTGTAGGCCCACTGATAGGTGTGGTGGTTTCTCTGTCCCTCTTTTTGTTTCTTTCCTCATTTAGAGGAGTTTGCAATGCTAGAATTTCTGCTCCTTTAGTTTGGGCTGGAGGAATATATACATGACTATGTTCTTTGGTCTTTCTAGGCTGATTAGTCATTGTAGGCTACTCTGTGATCTCTACTTCTTTCCCTTTTGAAGTTCCTGTAATTGGTATGCTGGTTTCTTGTGTAGGCCGTTGAGAAGTTCTGGCAAAAAATGTACCAATTTCTAATTGTTGAGGCATCTTGAATGATACCTGTCCAAAAGAGTCCAGGTCAAGGGTTTTCTCAAGATCTTTCATAGCAATTTCCATCTTTTCCTGCTCACTAATATCTTCTATTAGGGTCCCTTCTACCCATTCATCCTTATTTGTAAACTGTTCAATTTTTGGGATCCTATGATGTATGTAAACTAATAGCCTGTTTTTTGTCCTTCTGTCGCATATGAAACTACTTGGGTCATATGGCACCCACCAAAAAATTTTCTTCAATCTAAGGTGGTCTTCTAAAATCATTTTAGCTTCTTGCCATGCATCCCTAGAATTGATGACAAAAGGGCCTAACTGGTTCTTGATTCTTAGTTGAGCCTTTTTCTTTGTGCTACAAAAATGGACTAAGTCTGCATTTATAATCTGTCTAAAATATTCTAGTGCAAATAATCTTATGGCACATATTTAGGTAACTTGAAAGGGAAAAGTTCACACCCATACATTCTGATTTCTGTGTAATTTTGGTACAGGTACCAGTCACCTATCCTGTACTGTTTAGAGAGCTGTAGAATATTCTTCATGTCACCAATGATACTAGGAGGGGAAACTCCTATCAATAAAGTGGTTGTTGGATGTACAAACCAGTCAATGAACTCATTATAAGTATAAGGGGACTCACTGGTATTATGAAAGATGGAACTCGAAAAAATCATAGACCTTCGATTTCCTTTTGAGTCCAGTTTCCTAATGGGGAAAGAAAAGTTGTCTGGCTGATGATATAACAAAAGATGGTATATAAAAGATGTATATTTGAAGACTCCTTCCCTATCCAGACTTATGAATTGATCATGGATTTTGTTGGAAATGAAAGTGGCATAGTCATATCTGACAGCAGGGGGCTGTCCTGGAGTAAAGATTGATAGTAAAACTAAGGTGATGTCATCAACATATTCACTGGAATTGAATCCCATGATCAGGGATATCATTTCAACAATGAGTCTGCCAGTGTCAGTGAAAAACGTTTGCAGATAAGGAGGTGGACCTTTAGTTGGTGCTTTGGTAGCATGAAGGTCTGAGCAATACCGCTTATCACTGATGTGGGCATTTGAGATGCTTTTTCAAGTAGATACCCCATGGAAAGAAGAGCAAGGGGCTCAGTGGAGTGGAACTGTATCATTTCATTAATGGACTCAGTAGTTATGGGAAAAATAACAGTCTAGGATGGGGACATAACTGCTCTATGGACAGGGTCATAGTTAGCACAACAATGATGAATTATTTTTGGGAAAACATGGATTGAGGGGAGGAAATACATGGTAAGATTAGATTCCCACAGTCCAAAAATGTCAGACTTGTTTAGATAGCTATCTCTGACTTGGCAGAAGGTTTGAAGATGGTTCCTGTCACCAGATAAACCTTTTATTTGAAAATCGTTATTCGCAAGAAGCAGATAATCTAAGTCTTTATGGGGTGCATTTATAGGCGTGAAATTCAGGGCTATGGGAGTTTCCATGTTTGGTTCTTGTGTATTCAAACTGAAATTTGGGTTTTCTGTGGAAAAAATGGACTAAACAACATTTTTGGGGGCTTTTATTGTAATTACAGACTATTTTTAACTCGAATTTTGGCTTTCGCTGGTAGAATTCTCAATGAAAAATGGAAATTGCAGGGTTGTAGGGAAAAATGGATAAATACTTGGATTAAGTAGGTAAACTGTGTACTCACAGGTTGAATGACGAATTGCAGAGCACGATGTTGGAGTTCCTTGGCCGGGTGGTAGGCTGAAAAGTTGGTGCAGTGGATTTAGTTGTTACTTTGCATGGGAGCTTGGACGCAAAAGAATTCAACGAAAATGACATTTTATCATTTATTTAACGAAATTCGGTTTGGCGGGTCTTTTTGCATTTATTAGGCGGATGACGTTAGCGTGATGGGACATGTTGTTGTTATGTGGAAGGGTGGTAAGCGGTAAGTGTCGCACCGCTTTTGGGACTAGGCGGTTTTGAGAGGAGGGCGAGTGAGCATATGGAGTGGGCGATGCATGGCGGGGGTACGGCGGAAAACCACTGGGCGATCGCGGGTTAAAACAAGGTGGGAAGGGTGGTCGCGATATCGCCGTCGATCGTCGGATGGGGATGCGATGATCAGACGACTGACGGGCTTGGGACATGGCGAGAGTTTATATAGCAGGGCCCAATATAATTAATGCAGATTTAATTGTGTCTGGGGTGATTCTATTAGATAGATAGGTTATTAATTAACCGGGGGTTAATTAATCCCTTTACTGTGGCGAGGAAAGTTTTGTAATAAGTTTCAAATAAACTTATTAATTCCTATTTTAACTATATAATGGTTATATACCATCGGGGCGGGAATACATAAAATGTCGGGGTTTTTAATATAATTACGTAATACAGGAAGGGTAAATTATTTCGTCGGGAATTATATAATAACTGTTAAAGTTAATATGAAACAAAATGATAAGCACCAAGTTAAAATGTTAGACATTTACGTTTAAAACTTAGGTTAAAGTGGGAAAAGGGGTTTTTCAAGCGATATTATGCATTTCCTAAGTAAAATAGGTTCTTTTACTTAGGCAAAATTTATGAAATGAAATGAATGATGGATGGATGATTTCTAAGTACTTAGGCTTTTAGATCATTGGGTCGAGGGTTCGGTCCCTCCAGAAGTCAGAGAAATGATCTGAGCCCCTTTGATTTTCAAAGTCCTTAATACTTTTAGGGGGAATTAGTGAAATCTTTAGGGGAAAATGTGAATGGAAGTTAGTTATTTATCCTTGCCTTGCTTGAATTGCATCAAGTGTAATGTATGCCTTGCACTGGTGAGGAAAGTAAAGATCAACACACTTAGAAGCATTTTTCATCACAAGTATCATTCTGCAACACCATCTACCTACCCTACCTACTTTAGCCTAACATTTTTTCTTCTTTATTAGGGTGCACTTGGACTGGTAAACCCTTATCACACTTTTTCTTTTACATATAGAAATCTATCTAAATCTAACCTTATTACATCCAAGGGCTCAGTTTAAACCGTTGAGCTCATTTTATTTACTCTACCTATCTATTTATTTGCCAAGATTAAACAGTTTTGTCAGATTTTATTCTCTATCTACAACATGAATTAGAGAAATGAATGAGCCAAGTTTGAGCAGTTTGACTCTTCATCAATTGTGGCATAAGATTAACAAGTTGCACACAATTGCTTATTACAGAAAATGAACTAGTAGTGGCATTTTGGACTTGCACACTTTCTTGGTCTATTTTTGTTTGGGGTTAATTTCTTCTCTTTTTTGTCCATTTTATTCTTTTTACCATTTTATTTTTCTTTTAGGGTATACCCTCTTTACATTTTTTAATTTTTTTGATTTTTTGACAATATGGAAAACCTTTGCAACAAGAAAATGTATGAACATATTACAAAGCTCATCAAGTCAATCATGAAATATGACACCTATTGGTATAGGAGCATAACAATGGCTCCACTTGCGGATGGCTTTTCCTGGTGGAAAGTCAATAATAGTAGGTCAAATGGCCTTTTGAATGATTTTGACTATGCTCTAAAATCTCCTTCTACTGGTTGCTTTATTGTATGTATGACAGTAATCCTTTTGAAGCTTAGGGCCTTCTCTCTGGGCTTCAACTCCAGTAAGTTACTATCCAATCCAAACTGTGACATTACCAAGGATATAATATTTACATGTTAGAATCAGAATACATTAAAAAGTGGGATCATAGTAATGCTTCAGCATTCGACCATTAACTGGTCCTTCTTCTGTTTCTGTGTCATCCAAGTTTTTGAGATAGTAGGTATTGTTCCCTTTGTAAAGCATGGATAACAAAAGGTCATTTCCATAGGAAGTCAAACTTCCCATATTTTCCCTTGTCTTGTCTCCTAGAATCCCCTTTCAAAACTTTGTCTCCAATGCAGAAGTCCTCTGCCTTGGTTCTTTTATCAAATATTTTCTTAAGTTTTTCTTGCACCACTTGAGATCTCTAATATACTTCCTCTCTGGTCTGCAGCAAATGGATGATCTGGTTAATTCTCCTTTGAATATCATTGGGCTCCACTTGAGCTTCTTGAAGCAGTTTCATTACTGGAACTCCTAAGGATGAAGGAAATACTGCTTCCATACCATGGACTAATTCACAAGGACTAGTCCCAATGGATTTCTTTGTAGTAAGTTTGTCTGCCCACAGTGCATTAGTAAGTTTCTTGTGCTAGTTTTTCTTGTTCTCTTCGAATAATTTCTTAATGATCTTAATTAGGCTTTTATTGGAAGACTCAGCTAGACCATTACCTTGAGGGTAATAGGCTGTGGAATGGCCTAGAGTGATATGGTATTTGTTACAGAAACTTATCATTTTCTTGGATTTAAAGGTAGCAACATTATCAGTTATGATCTTCTCAGGACAACCAAATCTAGACAATATGTCGGTTTCTAAGAATCCTATAATTACAGTATCATTAGCTTGTCTAGAGGGAATGGCTTCTATCCATTTGGTGAAATAATCTGTGGCAGTGAGAATCCATTTATGTTGACCAGAAGATGGAGGATGGATTTCTCCAATGAAGTCTAAGCCCCATTGTTGAAAGGGTTTCTCAGTGGAGATTGGTCTCAGGGGTAAAGGTAGTAATTTTCTCTTGCCCTAAAAAATTTGGCATTTATGGCAAGCAGTGACAAATTTCTTTATATCGGTGAACAAGGTTGGCCAATAAAATCTAGCCCTCACGATCTTGTCTGCAGTTGCCTTCTAGTAAAGGTGTCCACCACAGTCTTCTGCATGAAATTCTTGGAGAACCTTTTCAGCTTCTTCTTTTACTAAACAAATTAATAGAATACCTTCATGATTTTTCCAAAATAATGCATTATCTAAAATACAAATTTTTTCAGCTTTCAGCTTTAAAAACCTTTTCTTTGTCCTGGATAACCCTGGAGGAACCTGCAGGTTTAATAATACATGAGTTATATCAGCATACCATGGTGAATCTAAGAAGGCCTGGCTGATTTGTGGAGTCGCCATCTCCTGTTTGTTATCCAGTTCATTAATATCTAGGGCTTGACAATTTGTTTCAGTGATGAGTTTAGCCAACCCCTGTCCTTTTATAAGCTTTGTAGGTATTATTTCAATATCATATTCCAACATAGAAACAATCCATTTACCTCGTTTGATATCAATTCCATCTTGAGTTAAGATGTCTTTGACAACAACATTTGGCACATAGGCTATTACATGGGAATACAATATGTAGACTCTAAAGTCTTTAATAGCTTTCATCAATGCAAAAGCCTATTTTTCCATGATTTTGTATTTCAGTGGTGCATCCCTAAGTTCTTTACTAAAAAAGGCTATTGGTTTTTCACATCCCTGATCATCCTTTTGTAGTAAAACAACAGTTATGGTGTGTTCTGATGCAAAGGAAAATATTATGAAATCTCTATCAAACTTTGGACTTTTGAGGACCGGTGTTCTAGTCAAAGCCATTTTAATTTCCTCAAAAGCTTTCTTGGCTTCAACTGTCCAACTAATACTAGAATCCTTTTTCAACATATTATTAAGCAATCTAATTAATTCAACTAAATTAGATATGAATCTTCTCAAAAAATTGATCTTTCCTAGGAAAGCTTGAAGTTCTTTAACATTTCTGGGGTGGGGTATTTGCAGAATATCTTCTATTCTAGCAGGATCAATTCTGATGCCTTCTTTGGAGATGATATGGCCTAAAATTTTTCCTTCCTCTAGACCAAACAATGACTTCTTAGGATTTAAGGAAATAACATATTTTCTACATTTCAAGAATACTTGTCTCAAATGATCGAAGTGTTGCTGATCTGATCTAGAAAAAACAGTCAGGTCGTCTAGATATATAACCAGAAAATCATGAATTTCCTTTGCAAACGCTATGTCCATTGCCCTCTGAAAGGTTTCCCCTGCATTTTTAAGTCTGAATGGCATTTTAACATATTTGAATGTACCCCATGGTGTTGTAAATGCAGTTTTTTCTTGGTCATTAGGATGAACCAGAATCTGGTTATAGCTTGAGAACCCATCCAAGAGTGAAATCCTAGAAGCTCCAACCACCCTCTGTAAAATGTGATCCATTTTCGGCAAAGGGTAATTTTCCTTCAGAGAAACCTTATTAACATTCCTTAAATCAACACATAATCTAATTTCTCTAGTTTTCTTCCTAGTGGGTACTAAATTGGACACCCACTCTGAAAACCTGATAGGAGCAATTATTTCTACTTTGTACATTCGTTTGATTTCCTTTTCAATTAAGGGCAGAAGTACAGGATTGATTCTTCTAAGATTTTGCTTGAATGGTTTCTGGTTTTCCTTTAAAGGTATTGTATGCCGAACTATGGAGATTTCATAAGATTTCAGGTCTTCATAACTCCAGGCAAAAACATCCTGGAACTGTCTCATTAGCTCAACATATTTGAGTTTTTGGTCAGGGGACAAAGATTTAGATAACTTCACTATTTTAGGATCATCCTCAGTTCCAAGATTATAGTCTCAATATCTGCTCTTAAGGGTTCCATTTTGAGTTTCTTAGGAATATCATTGAAATCAAAAAGATCTTCCAAAGGTGTTAATCCCTAAGGCAAATGAATGTCTTTTAAATTGATTACTTCAGATTCTCCTTCAACAATTTCATCAATATCCATCTCTTGAATTTCTTGCATTTCTTTTTTGGTGAATTTGGTTGGGTGAAGCATTTGAGTCGCACTTTCTAATGAAATGTTTGTTTCTATCTTGTTTGTTTGATCAAATTCATTTATTGTATCTACATCTATGTTAGTATTACCAAATTCCTCATCTAAAGTCAGGAAGTTGTTAATCTGCTTATCACCATCAAACACTTGCCAGTTCTTCAAATTGTCAGGTATAGTTGGCCTATGTCTAATCTCAGCTGTGAACTGATGATTGGGTTCAAATGGTAGTTTGCAGGTGCTGCAAACATTGCCAGACTATGAGCTTGCAAGTTATGTTTTCTTGGGATTTTGGAAAGCTTAGTTTCCAAAAATGTGTTGAGAATCTCTATCACTATATCTCTGTAATTGGGATCATTCGTTGAATACTGTCTTTTAATCTGTTGAACTATTAACTTAGAATCTCCTAAGACAGACACCCTAATTGCTCATAATTTCTTAACCAATTTAAGACCGAGCAACAAAGCTTCATATTCTTCCATATTGTTGGTGCATCTAAAGTCTAATCTATAGGCATGGCCTTTAGCATGGTCGTTTTCAAGATTATGCACCCAGACTCCTGCTCCTGCTCCTAATTTGTTAACCGAACCATCAAATTCTAAGTGCCAGAGAATCTCATGTTCATAATTGGTGTGAGGAGTTTCAGGAATCTATTTAATAGGGAGATTTGTTTCCTTGCTTTCTTCTGTTTTCTCTTGGGTGTCTGGTGTTTACTTATTTTCAGAAATTTCATGTATTTGAACACTAGATTTATCATTTGCAATTTCTTTTGGCTCTGCTGCTAAAACTTCCCATTCAGTTGAAGGATCAAGTTCAGCATTGTAAAGGATGAAAGAATCCATATCAGAGTGAACTGAGTAGATACAACATACTTCATTAAGGTTTCTCTGTATAGTTTCTTGGGTTGACCGAATACTAAAATAGTAGCATAAGACATGTCTAGTTGTAGATATCCTTGAAACTTTGCACTCCAAGACCTAGACAATAACATGCCATACTTCGGTGGAATATCAGCTACTACTATGTCCATTAGAATGGTTTTGGCAGGATATTGAACTAGTGACACACATAAGTCTTTGATTAATCCTAAAAATCTGACCTGACTTGAATCAAAAGAAAAGAGATCTTTATATGGCCTGGTGATGTCTAGGTCCAATTTCTCCATTACAGATTTAGGCATTAAGTTATGAGAGGCACCAGAATCAAACATGGCATTATGAAGTATTTTATCGTGTATGTTCAGACTTACATAGAAAGGAGGAACTTCTCCATCTACTGATTTCCCATTCACTTCAGGGCCAAAAATTAATTCGGGCTGATCATCAAAAACATTCACCGAATCTTCATTAATCGAGATTTTGAGTGACTTGTTAATTTGGCTTTTGTAGACATCATGTTTAGCTAGTTCACACAGTGGAACAACTATTTTTAGTTTGCCTACTTTAGCTTCCAGATTAAAAGGCTTTTCAGACTGAGTTCTTGCATTCTGAACAGTTGGATTCTCTTTTTCATCTGTGTTCTTTGTGTTTTTCTCCTTTTTAGGAGTGGGGTTATGGGCTGAAGTTGTTTCCAAATCAACTTCTGGAGGTTCTTCCACGTTTCCTTTAGAGGGAATAGAAGTGGAAATTTGTCTATTATTAGGTTGATTATCGGACACATCTTCAATAATTGGGTTAGATGGGTTAGGGTCTGTTTTGGAAAGAATATGTACAGGGATATTATTAGTCTTACCTTTGTTAGGATGCTTGGTGGATTTTTGTTTATTAGTTTCAGGAACATCTATTCTTCTGCTCCTCAGATTGTATTTTTTTATGGACTTCATAAATGGTTGTATCATATCATTCCCTAAAGTCAAATGATTCACCTGACTGAGTTTGGAATTGTTTTAGAACGTAAGCTTCTTGATCGTCTTGGGTCAAGAAAACTTGTTCTCCATTGTTGAGTCCCATTAAATTGATTTGGGTATCTTCTCTTGGTTCATCAGAAGTGGAGGCTTCAACATAATTTTCTTGGAAAGGGGGCCTAAGGTTTTGATTAGGGCCAGTCTTCCTAGTATTATAATTTTGGTTCTTCCTGAAATTTGGATTTCTCCCAGTGTTGCTAGGTTGTCCATCCCAAGGGGATTTCCTTTTGATTGTTTCTACTCTATCTCATAATCTCTCCATATCTTTGATAATGGCATCTAGTTTTTGTTCAAAGGCTAAGGGTTCTTCTTTCAAAGGTATCCTCCTTTCAGCTCTAGCTCTAGCTCGTTTGAATATTAGGTTAGCTTCAACGCTAACAGCTATGCTTTGCATTTCTTCTAAGGTTCAAGGAGCTCTTTCCCTAAGTTGGTATGCCATATCTGAATCAAATCCATCGGGGACTTTGATTAATGCCAAATCTAGAGGAGGTCTAAGGTTTTGAGGGATAGCATTGTAAACATTATTGAACCTAGTACAATAATCTTGTACAGTTTCCTGTGTTCCCTTCTTCAAGTTTTCATACTCTGACAAAATATGGAGAGGGTCTTTCTTCTTTTCCCATCTGTTCAAGAATGTCTGATAAAGAGCTTGTAGGTCATTAATACTATTTGCAGGAAGGGCTCTAAACCATGTTCTGACATTTCCAGTTAAACTTTGAACAAATATCCTCATTCTAACATCATCAGCATCAACTTCATATATCTCAAAGTAGTCTGTCATCTTTTTAGTATGTTTTTGTGCAGTGTAAGTACCAGAGCCATCAAAAGGAGTGATCTTACTTTGATAGTCTTGGGGCATAGCCCTTGGGTTGGCAGGTAAATGCAGAGGAGCATATCTGTTTACCATAGCTGGGAGGGCAGGTGTGATAGATGTTGGGTAGGGATGACAATGGGAATGTGAGTTGTAGATGGAGGGGTAGCTTGGGGTTGATATGAACTTGGAGAGGCTGAAGTAATTACAGAAAGGTTTGATGTTCCTACATAGGTAAGTTTAAATTGAATGGAATTACGCAATGTCTGTCAAGATGTGAAGTGACAACCTCAAATTGTAAATCTTCGATGAATAAAGGATCATTAACCGTGCGGGCTAAGGCAGATTCAGAAAAGGTTACAAACAAAGAAGTCTCAAAATACTCATCAAAAGGTTCCTCCTCAAGGTAAATCCACTTATCTGGACAGGATGTTGATCTATGTAAAGGCCGTGAACTAGCAAAACTCTCTTCGCTATCTTGTCTCTTTAGAATCCTAGGGATCAGATTAGGGTTCTCAAACACAGGTGGTGGATTTGGATCAGGGTTAGCTCTAGTGTAATGAGTCCTTTCTGAAGCCAGGTTTCTAGGAATGTTTTTGGGTTTTTCTCTAAAAGGGGTTGGGCAACACAACTTCTTACAGTTTCTCTAAGAAGCTTTAGATATGGGATTTGAACTTTCTTAAAGATTTGATAAAAGGAACTGATAAAGAATTTGAAACTAGATGTTCAAACCATAAACTAGACCCAAGATAGACTGAAGCAGTATTCATTTACTTCTGCAATTGCAAAGCAAGAGAATTTCAAAGGCTACCTGGCTAACTTCAGGCTCCATCTGTAGCTTATAAAGTAAACAATAGTAACAAACAAATTGTTCAGTTCCCTAGTGGAGTCGCCACTATGTTATCACTCAGATTTTCCTAGAAGTTGTTGGGAAGAGGAAAGGGATTCGAGGTAACCACAAACCAACTTTTAAGTATAGATTCTAGCCAATCTGTACTCAGAGAGGGCTCTCTCTTTATGATTTAGCTTTGTTTTGGAAAGATTTTAGGCTAGTTGTGAAGTTTGGGAGTTTTGTTTGAATTTGGGTGGTGAGATTCAATAGCAAAGGGGTAAGACTGAGTAGTTTAGTTCATTGGGCTAATGGAGTCAAAGAAAATGGCTTAACTAGACTTGGTTTTTTCATAAAGGATAGTTTAATAGGGCAAGGTAGTCAAACACGAAACAATTAGAGACCGAAAGATGGGATGGGCTTAAAGGGTTAAAGGGAAACTAAGAATCCTTTAACATACTTTAAAAGAGCAGAACATGACTAACCATCAATAAAGAGCAATTAAGAATTCTTTATTAAATGATTAAAATGAACAAACTAGGAAACAAGAGAAATCAAGAATTCACTGTTTATACTAGTTCAGAAGAAAACATTGAGAAAAATAATGATTGAAAATAGAGTGCAATTAATCAAATTCTAAGTTATTCTTTTTCATTTATCATTCAGATGCGAAACATAGATGATATTTTAAACAAAGAAAACTATAAAACACAAGGTATAGATGGACTTATTGATCCGGTATTTGATTCAAGAATTATGAGAAAAGTCCTTAGCTCCAATTCTTTATCCAAGAAGCCACAAAGTTGGTCCAAACAACACTTTATTCCAAAATAGTCAATGTTACAACAATGTTTAAGAATCCACCCTCAATACTCCAATTAAGGGGGTATTTATACAAAACATATTTACAAAAATATCTCATAACAGAGTGAGATATATTCTAGTTATGACTAATTATTTTTATAGAAAAATAGAGACACTTAGTCTCGAAGATAGGAGAAAGGTGAACTGATGATGTGGTGTTCGTATTATCGCTGAATGTGCTAGAGGTAGGCCCTTTTATTTGGCTTGCTGCTATCCTCTTTAGAAACTCTGTGCTGGCTGCCTTGTTTTGACCAATACTTTTCACCTATTCTGATACACTTTGACCTATTTGACCCATTTTCATTTTTATTCATCTTGCTATGGTAAAATCTCAAAATTTACATTTTTCCAAAAGTAAATTTACAAAATTCTCAATATGTCTTCCCACCATTTTTGCTCTAGAAATCTGTGTTTTTGAAGTTTCCTCAGAGTTTCATCAGTTTCTGTATATCTAAAAAAATTAGGTTGGAGTTGAAACAAGTGCTTTACCTCATGCTCAATATAGAATAAGTTCTCCAAGCTGTCATAGAGAACTCGCCCTGTGGGAAGTGCTTTTGTTACTGATGCACTTGTTGATGAACTAGCTTGATCTCCAACATACTTATTCAATTTATCTACATAATTAATGTGCTTCATTAACCTGCCATTGACCAAAGGACTTGGTAGCCCTTTATTCTGCAAAACTGTGAACTTCTCCATAAAATATTGATTTCCACCTGCATATCTTGACATCTTCTTTCTAAATTTTGCATCAAAGTTCTTTTAGTTAGCACCCTTTTGATTTCCAAAATAGTGTCTGTCTTGTCTAGGATGCCAAGTGATTCCAGTTGCTCCCTATTTTTGGTATTCAAAAAATGTATAAGCCTGTTGGCCTGTTCAAACATTTGTCCTAACTTTGCTCTTGTTCTTTGAATTTCTCCATGTGCTGCTTTTATTAAATCAATCTGTTCATAAATCACTTGGATAAATGCCCATACATCATTTATAGATTGAATGATGTTGGCCCAAAGGATTTTCTTGATCTCTGTCAGAGGCTTGTCAAAAGTGAGCTCTTGTTCTAATGTTTTTACTTTCTTTTCTAGGGCTTTGATCTCCTTGGTTTTTTCTGCAACATTTATTTTTGAGGCATCATACTTCTTTTCTATATTAGCCAATTGTTATTTTTCTTGTCTTAATTCTGTAACTTGTAATTTCAGTTCTTCCATGGCCTTTATCAATTCTTCAGTGGCCATATTAGTACTGCTACCTGATGTTGTTCCTGCTATTGATGTACCTGTAATCACCTCTGTTGTGCTTGTTGGGATGTTTGGAGCCAATGCTGTTCCCAGTGCAGAAGGGACTGCTGTTGACACTATGGGGATTACCTCGGGAGGCTGGGAGGTCGACTCTCCCCGCTTTTACTTCAGTGCTTTTTCTAATGCTTTCTCTTTATAATTCAATCTTTCATTAAGTTTCAAGAGCAGGTCCATCATATCTTCTTTCGATTTCTGTTGTATAACTTCTACTATTTGAGGATGCCTTGAAGGAGGTAGTTTCAGCTGTTTCCTCAGGGCAACAATGTCCTCTTCTTTCTTCTTGATAAGAGCCTGTATGCCTTTAGCATATTTGGGATCATATCCCAATCTAATGATGATCTCTTCTAATGATTTAATTATGTTATCGTTTGCTAGGGAGGAGAATTTTTCCAAGTGAAGTTGAGCAGTTGTATTATCCAAGGAATTTTGTAGCTTGTGGGCCATCATTGCTTTGTCAGCCAGTGTGGAATAGACCATTTCTCCAGTTTTCTTGTGAAGTGCAATCTGGTCCATAGGATAAATATCTTTGGCTAAGACCTCCAAATTTTCTCTGATGTAATTTTCTGCTGACTGAGGTTGTTGCACCTTTGGCTTAAAATAACTCATTAACATTTTTCCTTCTTTAATATCATAAGCTGACATCAATCTCTGTTGGTTTGAAGGGGCCATCTTCAGATACTGATTATAAATCTGAAGCCTTACTAGATCATTCCTGGTTTTTATTTCTGTAAATTTCTTTTTAATGTCTGAGGCCTGTTTTCTTTGTGGCCTGGTGGATGATACTTCTACACTGTGCTGTCTTTCTAGCTCCTGCCTTTGTGAGCTAGGGGAGGTTCCTCCTAATGGGGGAGTTTGCTGGCTCACTTATCTTTCTTCTCTTAGAATTTCCATGGTTTCTTCAATGATTTCCTATTCTCAAAGAGGATTCAGTCTTTGTCTCTTTGCTCCAGGTTGTTCTGTAGGCCCACTGATAGTTGTGGTGGTTTCTCTGTCCCTCTTTTTGTTTCTTTCCTCATTTAGAGGAGTTTGCAATTATAAAATTTCTGCTCCTTTAGTTTGGGCTGAAGGAATCTGTACATGACTATGTTATTTGGTCTTTCTAGGCTGATCAGTCATTGTAGGCTACTCTGTGATCTCTACTTCTTTGCCTTTGGAAGTTCCTGTAACTGGTATGCTGGTTTCTTGTGCAGGTTGTTGAGAAGTTATGGCAGAAGATGTACCAATTTTTTATTGTTGAGGCAGCTTGAATGATACCTGTCCAAAAGAGTCCAGGTCAAGGGATTTCTCAAGATCTTTCATAGAAATTTCCATATTTTCCTGCTCACTAATCTCTTCTATTAGGGTCCCTTCTACTCATTCATCCTGATTTGCAATCTGTTCAATTTCTGGGATCCTATGATGTATATAAACTGATAGTCTGTTTTTTGTCCTTCTGTTACATATGAAACTATTTGGGTCATATGGCACCCACCAAAAATGTTTCTTCAATCTAAGGTGGTCTTCTAAAATCTTTTCATCTTCTTGCCATGCATCCCTAGAATTGATGACAAAAGGGCCTAACTGGCTCTTGATTCTTAGCTGAGCCTTTTTCTTTGTGCTACAAAAACGGACTAAGTCTGCATTTATAAGCGGTCTAAAATATTCTAGTGCAAATAATCTCATGGGCACATATTTAGGTAACTTGAAAGGGCAAAGTTCACACCCATACATTTTGATTTCTGTATAATTTTGGTACAGGTACCAGTCACCTATCCTGTACTATTTAGAGAGCTGCAGAATCTTCTTCATGTCACCAGTGATCCTAGGAGGGGAAACTCCTATCAATAAAGTGGTTGTTAGATATACAAACTAGTCAATGAACTCATTATAAGTATAAGGGGACTCACTGGTATTACGAAAGATGGAACTCCAAAAAATCACAAACCTTTGATTTCCTTTTGAGTCCAATTTCCTAATGGGAAAAGAAAAGTTGTCTGGCTGATGATATAACAGAAGATGGTATATAAAAGATGTATATTTGAAGACTCCTTCCCTATCCAAACTTATGAATTGATCATGGATTTTGTTGGTAATGAAAGTGGCATAGTCATATCTGATAGCAGGGGGCTGTCCTAGAGTAAAGATTGATAGTAAAACTAAGGTGATGTCATCAACATATTCACTGGAATTGAATCCCATGATCAGGGATATCATTTCAACAATGAGTCTGCCAGTGTCAGTGAAAAAATTTTGCAGATAAGGAGGTGGAACTTTAGGCTGGTGCTTTGGTAGCATGAAGGTCTGAGCAATACGGCTTATCTTTGATGTGGGCATTTGAGATGCTTTTTCAAGTAGATACTCCATGAAAAGAGGAGCAAGGGGCTCAGTGGAGTGGAGCTGTATCATTTCATTAATGGAATCAGCAGTTATGGGAAAAAGAATAGTTTGGTATGGGGACATAACTGCTGTATGGACAGGGTCATAGTTAGTACAACAATGATGAATTATTCCTGGGAAAACATGGATTGAGGGGAGGAAATACATGGGAAGATTAGATTCTCACAGTCCAAAAATTTCAGAATTGTTTAGATAGCTATCTCTGACTTAGCAGAAGGCCTGAAGATGGTTCCTGTCACCAGATAAATCTTTTATTTGAAAATATTTATCTACAAGAGGCAGATAATCTAAGTCTTCATGGGGTGCATTTATAGGCGTGACATTCAGGGCTATGGGAGTTTCCATGTTTGGTTCTTGTGTATTCAAACTGGAATTCAGGTTTTCAGTGGAAAAAATGGACTAAACAATAGTTTTGGGGGATTTTATGGTAATTACAGATTGTTTTAACTCGAATTTTGGCTTTATCTGGTAGAATTCTCAGTGAAAAACAGAAATTGCAGGGTTGTAGGGAAAAAAGGATAAATACCTGGATTAAGTAGGTAAACTGTGTACTCCCAGGTTGAATGATGAACTTCAGAGCACGACTATTGGGTCCCTATAATACTAGTGATTACCCAATTACTATGGTAGTTGTACCCCTTATTAATATTGTTGTGCCCCTATTGCCCCATATTTATTATTGTGCCCAAGCATTCCCTCTATGTATTTTTGTGGCTATATTTTATTATTAGTTGGCTGGGTTATATGTGACTCCTTAGACTCCTATATATAGAAGAGGTTTTCATTTGGGATATCGAAGAATTCATTTATGTAATGTAAAGGAGGTTGCCCCCTCGAAGAGGCTGAATTCTAAGGCGTTGATCTATCTTTTCTATCTTTTCTTGAGCTGGTTTCATAACATTTGGTATCAGAGCTTTGGATTCTAGGGTTTTGCTGCTCCAAACAATTCATCAGGAATTTTCACTATAACTTTTTTTCTGCGACGTTTCAGAAGTTGAAAAAAAAACCATTTGAGAAGACATCGTGTTGGATCTCGGGTCCGAATTTCAAAGCATTTTGCGCTATATTTGCGGAGATATGATCTGAGGAAGTTGGTCCTTTTGGAAAATCGTGAATTACATTCAAAACAAGTGACCTGGGGAAATCATCATAACTTTCTCGCTGAGCATCAGATTGAAATTTCGTAAGAAGGTACAGAAAGAGGACGGACTGTAGTTTCGTGTATATATTTTTCAGAGGAACAGGTCAAAATAGTGACACGTGGCACTTCATACAAGTTAGCTCTTCTGAAAAGGTCTATAATCAGGTCACTGTGGGAGATTTGGCATAACTCTTCATTGGAGAATCCAATTGGGGTCAGCTGTGGCATTGGAAAGAAGACACGAGGGCTACACAGCGCATTTTTAGAACTGGATGTTCTGAAAGTACAGAGATACATCAGAGGAAATATCGAGCTCCACAAAGAAAAAAGATGTGTAGATTTTTTTAAATTTTTGCTTAAGATTGGTTTGAAAATTTATTTTGAAGGAATTCAAAGGGCTAGTAGAGCATTATTATCGGTAACTGATGCCCCGAGGAAAGAAATGCAAACACCTAGTAAGGAACCTGAAAGCTCTAGCATGACTCATGAAGAAGAGGAAGAAATGCTACATGATATATCAAAATTACAAGACCAAGTGCAAAAAATGTCAGCCTCACAAAAGCTAACAGAAGCTAAGATAAATGGCATGGAATCTAAGATAAAGGACGTGGAAGCTAAGATGGACGATTGGAAGACAGATTTGAAGACAGACATGGACGATTTGAAGACAGATTTGAAGACAGACATGGAAGAATTGAAGATAAATATGAATAAGTTGCTACAAGAAATGGTCACTAATGGTGAAAGGGTAGTAAAGGAAACTCATGATGAGAACAATAGAAATGTTAATCATGATTCCATGGACCCTAATGTTGGATCGAAGACCCACCATATTCCAAAAATCGATATGAGGAAGTTTGATGGCAAGGATCCCGCAACATGGATATTACAAATGGAGCAATTTTTTCGATCTCAATAATGTGGAAAACACACAAAAGGTACATATTGCAACTTTATATTTGGAACCAAATCAGTTTGTA
>APFE030522230.1:0-18285 GCA_000404065.3 Pinus taeda | reverse complement strand
AATTATCACCAAAGTATTATGGTCTGTACAAGGTGTTGCAAAAGGTTGGTACTATGGCATACAAATTGGAGCTTCCTGTAGCTTCTCGATTGCACCTATTTTTCCATGTTTCATGTTTAAAGAAGGTTATAGGCGACAAGCTCCCAGTTCAAACAATATTGCCAGAACTTGACGAGGAAGGAAAAATTATATTGGAACTGGAAGTAGTCACAGAAACAAGATCTCGACAGCTACGAAATCGATCAACTTCGGAGTATCTTATCAAGTGGAAGAACTTATCTGTGGAAGATTCCACATGGGAGGATGAGAATTTTATACAGAAGTATCTAGAACTACTCAAGCGTTGAGGAAAACGCTTTTTTTGAAGGAGAGGGGCATGTTGGGTCCCTATAATACTAGTGATTACCCCATTACTATGGAAGTTGTACCCCTTATTAATATTGTTGTGCCCCTATTGGCCCCATATTGTTATTACTGTGCCGCATAAAATCCCTCTATTGTTATTTTTGTGGCTTTATATTATTATTATTAGGTCGGTTGGGTTATATTGTGACTCCTTAGACTCCTATATATAGAAAGGAGGTTTTGTCATTTGGATCATCGAAGAATTGTTCATTTATGTAATGTAAAGGAGGTTGCCCCCTCGAAGAGGCTGAATCCGAAGGCGTTGATCTATCTTTTGTATCTTTTCTTGAGATGGTTTCATAACAATGACACTGGAGTTTCTTGGCCGGGTGGTAGGCTGAAAAGCTGGTGCAGTGGATTTAGTTGTTACTTTGCATGGGAGCTTGGACGCAAAAACCTTCAGCGAAAATGACATTTTATCGTTTATTTAACGAAATTTGGTTTGGGGTTCATTTTGAATGTCTCATGGGAGATATATTTGGGTCAGATAGGTGTGACTATGAAAACCAATTGGCACAAACTATGCAACAGATTGAGCTAGTTGGGAGAGGAGTGTTGGTTTACTTGTGTGATCATGAGGATAGTAGTATTGGTTTGGGACAAAAAATGTGAGCTTACAATCTTCATGATGAAAGTCATGATACTGTTGAAGCTAATGTGAAATTTGTTGGCTTCTTGTTCACTCCCATGAATAACAATACTAAGGAATCTAAAAAACAACCCATCCTTCACATGTTTCTTAGCAGATTGAACAAGAGGAGCATCAAATGTTTTTACAAATGTAGGTTCTCTTAGTGCTTTTTATATGGCATCCTCCACAACTGCTTGAGATGGCTAGTAATCATATATGAACAAGATCTTCATGATTATATCAACTAATAGTCTATTGGTAGCTACCAGGAACCTTGAAGTCTATTGGTAGCTTTTTCTCTGTCATAATATTTATAAAGATGAGGGCTTCATTACATGTGCCAAATTCTATATTGATATGGACATGGTAAAGAGCTTGCCAAGTGTGATTCACTTGAGACATGTACTATTTTATACAAACATACTCTAAGCACTAGTGACATATTAAAAAAGTTTGAAGTAATTCAAAGGGAATTAAAGAAAATATGTAGAGAAATGAAGACTAGGAGATAAAATGGGAAGTAAAAAACACAGTGAGGAGGAAAAAACAAAGGAAATAAAAATGCAAAAACATGAAACCTTGGAAAGACAGCTTAATTCCACTAAAAGTCAAACAAATGAAGAAATAAAAAATATTCCTTCCAAACAGGAAAGGGATAGTAAGGATATCAGTACACATGGTAAGATCTAATAGTAAGTTATGGCTTCACCAAGAGTATGAGGTTGATGTCAAGAATAATGATAATACATTGTGTATCATAATAGAGAAATGTGATATGTCTAATAGTCTATTGCGGATGAGAATCGAAACTAGGTGCAAATCCTGGGTGATTTTGAAAGGGTAAATACGCTCAACTACTGCAACTTAGCCAAAAGGAAGGACTGTTGTAATCGATTTTGTACACTACCCAGAACTATGTTCCTTACACTTCCTATACAAACACCCCTAATGATTGCCAAGGGTGCATATCCCTTTGCACACTAATTTTCCAAATGCCTTGTTTCAGAGAAGATCTTACAATTCAAAGGACATTTTCATATTCAAATATGTTTCTCCCACAAGTAGTCCTTTAGCTTCAAGTGGAGTTAAAGTAGGTAAAGGTTAATTTCTTCTTAAAATCCACACCCAATATTTTGTATAAGAGGTCGGGTTCGTTCTATTGTGAGCTTTGTTGGAATCAAATAAGAACCTGAGTTTTGCACCCAAGAAAATACACATTCTTTCCAAGGCACTAGCAGTATGCCAGAGAGGCTAACTCACAATGTGACAGATGATGAAAACTCCTCAAAGTTATAAAATCTCAAGCTCTATAGTTTCATAAACAAAGAAACCTAACTAACCAATCCTACCATCCATTGATGCTCTTCAAATGGTAAGCCTTTGTCTGCAAGATTTAAGAATAAAAACAATAAATATTCCATTAGGATAACTCTTACTGCTACACAATGTTTATAGGGTTTTTCATTAAATTTGATCCATTTAGACACTATATCAAAAAAAAATTGGAATAACTGCCACACCTTTGACAATTTATCCCATAGACTAATTGTTATCCTGGGAACATGGGATTAACTATTTGTTAAAACTGGAAACTAGGGCGAAACTCCATGTGGGTCATCTTATTTATGGCAATTGATATTTTTCTTGGATCCCTCTCATCGATAGGTGTAGGATTGATCTAAAGATCATCCAATTCCGATAAGTATTCATGGAGTTATGAATTTATTTGTGTTATTAGACAATTTGTCAAGGTGAGCCGACAACCAAATAAACCCCACATATACACAACGTTTTAATGTAAAAGGAGATGACTTGAGAGTTATTTTGCACACACTTCACTCTTGATTTATCTCCACTTTTTCTAGGATTTAGTGGAAGAGAAATCTAAGAGAGGAAGCGCTAAAATGCAGAAGGTAAAGGAGCCCTAGTATGAAGCCCTAAACATAATCTCTACAAGCCCTAACTCAGTCCTAAGCAGGATTCCCTAACGTAGTCCTAATAAGGAGGATCTACGTAGCTATGGAGGAGGTCTTAGTAGCCCTAGCCATAGTTCTAGTAAGCCCTAACCTATGACAGCTCTACGCATCCATGTGTGGATATATATCTCTAAGTATAGTTATGAAATATGCGTGGAGAAGGAGTCTTGGAACCATGGTTAGGAGGCTACCCTAGATAGCATGGAAGGGTTGTATGGAGAGCATATTTCTAAGGTAAGTTTAAGGGTTAGACAAATCAATTTGGGGTTGTTTCAAGTGTAGATTTAGATCAGGGATTGTAGGAGTCTTAGCTGCAGTTTGTAGGGCCAAAGGGATAGCATGGGGGAGCTTAAAGAGCAGTGTGGTATTTCCGTGGAGAGGTCAAGTTGTTGTAGGTTACCATGGGCTGATTTGAGGCTTGTTTGATAGCCATCTTGGGTGCATATTTCTGGGCAAGGAAGGCGGAAAATCTACAATAGAAAAAAGTGTTGTTTAAGGGTTGTTTGGGTGGTATATAAGGGAGCCGCAACTACAACTAGCTGCTGGGCTAGGCCACAAGCCATAGCCAACAACTAGAGGCCATCTATGTGCTACGTTTGAGGCAAAACAAGCAAACAAAGGCAACATAGTAGTGGAGGCATACTCCCTTGGTAAACCACAATATTTTGGAGGGTTGATTGCTAAGTTGTGTGAAGGAATAGGGCTATAGGTGATGCCCTAACCAGAGAGAAAGAGTGTAGAAGTGTAGTGTGATGCGACAACAATGCTAGAAGCAATGGCATAATGCAATGATGGCACAATTGGGATAGAAAGTTGTGATGGGATAGCAACAAAACAATGGGACAGTAAGTAAACATGGAATGGTAATGTCACTAATAGTGGCACAACGGTATGCCACATGGGACAACAATGGATGGAATGGTGTACCTATGGAACATGTGACAAGTGTGGTAGAATGGTGCAACAATGGCACATGGGACAATTGTGGCAACAATGTGCAACAATGACACATGGGATAACAGTGGCAGCATAAGGTGCAGCAGTATGATGTGTACATCATGGTTATGAGGTACAACATAGTAATAATGGGTGCAACATGGTGAGGTGCATCATAATGACGAGGTGAAACACAATGATAGGTGAAGGAGTCACCTTGGAGAATCATTTGAAGTAGCACGTCTTCAACTGAGTTCAACTATCTAATGTATCATCTTCTTAGAGATGATCTATGATCTTATTTAGATAAGTCAAAGTGTTGACTTCTGTTGTAGTTGTACTATCTCTCTCTCTGCTAAACTATTGAAGAAACATATAAGAATAATTGATCAAGGGTTTCCCCACATTAGTGTTTATCCCTGGCTAGCACCACATCTTGTGTCCTCCTATCTTGGCTTGTCTTCTACGATCTATCTTTATGTTCTATATGCAATTTAATTTAATGTTGATTTGATTGCTAATCTGGAAAAGATATTGATCTATATGTGAAAATTGAAATAAATTACTCTAAGCACAGAATATACCTAAAATTAACATGGTATTAGAGCTGAGGTGAAGACAATGACCAAGAAAGAGTGAAAGAGAAATTAATGAAGACATTTGGGAAAGGACAATAGGATCAGTGGATTCCTCATCCCTTTTCAAATTCACCAAGGGTGAAGTTGAAGCAGTGAACATTATTAGTATGGCATAGCGGAAGCTTCTGATGGCCTACCTAAAGATCAATTCAATGGGAAGTTCGGATCTAAGGGTGGAAGGAAAGGCAGATGCCTTGTTTGTAATAAGTTCAGTCATTATGCGAAGGAGTGTCTGAATGGTAGGGAAACATCACTTGATAATAATAAAAATCATTCCAAGGACATCTTCAATGATCAGAGGAATGATAGGTAATGCAGGTCATCAAGGATATAGTTGACTCTTTGAGGAAAGCAAGGAACTAGAGGTATGAAGAATCAAATGTTGTTTCTCATAAGATAAAAAAGAATTATCTTATATTTTCCCTCTCCTCCAAACTCTTTGGGAATCTGGCTTATTAATTATAGTGCTTCAAGGGACTTCATCGGATAGAAGGGTGCACTCTCGAATTTGGTAGAGATGGAAACAGTCATGGGATTATACTCAGAGTCAATTCCACCTATCCTAGAAAGGGTGTAGGGAATGTTACCCCTCAATTGAATGAGGGTAACTCGATTCATTTACAAGAATCTCTTTTATGTACCTAATCGCAAGAAGAACATAGTGTCTAGTTCAGCAATGCAAGTCAAAGGTTGTAGGGTCGCATTCATCGATGGAAAGGTACATATTTGAAAATAGAATTTTCAAATATGCTTTTCCTCATGGGTTCAGGATTGGCAAATTGTATCAAGTGGCAAGATGGTCCATTGGGGACCACGTCAATTGACATATCTCATCTATAGCACTGGAGGTCTACTTATAGGGCCCTACCCGATGTGGGTTAGATGGTTACTCAGATGCCTGAATTCAAGAAGAGCATGAAGGTACATGTCTGAGATGTACCGAAGGAAAAATCCTACAAGGGGACCATTCCCCTCATATGGAAGGTCCACAGGCTTGGAAAAACTCAAGGGATTTGAGATTCATGATCGGGAATCTCATGTATACAGGTGGAAGAAAGTCCTCTATGGCTTGAAGCAAAACATCCTAGGCTTAGTATGAGAGGATTGATAGCTATCTGATGAAGCTAAGATTCACTAGGAGTGAAGTCGATCCAAACCATTGCTTGAAGGTTTTGGATGATAGGCCTCTCATTCCAGCACCTTTTGAGGATGACCTCTTTCTGACAGGTGCATACCCTCTCATTTGCAAAATTATGAGGGTGTTGGATTTCGGATTTGGGATGGTGAATTGTAAGCCCATGACTTCCTCGATGGATCTTAACTTTCAAAATTTATGTAGTAGTGATGCCGAACCAGATTTGGGAAATGCCTCCGACTTTCATAAACTCATTCACATTGATTTTTTTGGTGAACTTCCGTCCAGATATATGTTTTTCAATTAGCATGTTGGGCTCATATTTGGTTGCGCCTCACTGGATTGGTGCCAAAGAATATCCTGAGATATCTTCAGGGCACAATCTCTCATGAATTGAGATACACTGTCGTAAATGTGAAGCTGCATGACTCGAATGCTGACTAGGTAGGAAATGTGGAGGATCGCAAGAAGCACTTCTGGGTGTTGGTTCTCTTTGGGTTCTGCTTCAATATCTTGGATGAGCATGAAGCAGAAGTCAGTTTCTATAAGAATCACTAAGATCGAATACATGGCTATGAGTATGATCTCTTGTGAAGCTGCCTGGTTAGGGAAGCTCTTCAGTGAGCCATTTGTACACATGATGGATAACACCGTGATCTTCTAAGTCAACCAAGCGGCTATTCGATTGTTGAGGAATCCTATATTCTATGATTACTCCAGCATATAGACATCAGATACTACCTTATCTAGGATATGGTACGTTGTTGAACAAGGAGGCTCTATCACATTGAGACTGATGTACAGATCACAAACATTCTGTCAAAGCCTTGGGGAAAGGTCAAATTTGTGACTTTCCCAAACAACTTGGAGTCGTTAAGATACCTTCTTATGAGGGTCCTGCATGATGCATCCATTGAGCTCTGGGAGCTCCAGGGGGCTTAGGGTACCTCTTGGAGCAACAAGTGACCATAGGGTGACTCACCCTACCCTAATGGTGCGTGATGTACAAGGTGAACAGTTCAACCTTCCCCTATGATACCTTGTGGCGACTTATGGAAAGGATGAGTGGTTCACCTGTCGAGGCATTTTACCCATGCAGTTTGGGACTCATGGGAAGTACCTTTCCTCTGGCAAATGAGTAGGGAAATGGGGTTAGGTACCAAGTAGTACTATCAATGGACGCATCATTGTATCTACTATACTTTGTATGCTAGGATGACTGCCATTGATCTGGGATCAATGAAACTGATATGGGATCAATATGAGTGGTTTGAGACACTGTCTTTTAATATTAATCTGGGATCAATTTGAACTAACTTCGGGTCAGTAAGAGTGATATGACTCACTCTCTTGGAACTCATCTGGGATCAGTAAGAGTGGTATGACACACTCGCTTGACATGGAACTGAATTCGGGTCAGTAGAGAATGGTATGAGACATTCTCAAATCAATTCTTCTTCTTCATGGTTTAGCAAAGCAAAACAGAGTCGAGTAGTGCAGGGCACTGTTGGCAAAGATAGTATAGTTTGGCCGATGGATCAACAGGTGGAGTTCTCCATAGTTGAGAGGGAGTGTTAAAATTGGCAACTAGGGCTAAACGCCTTGTGGGTCATCTTATTTATGGCAGCTGATATTTTTCTTGGATCCCTCCCATCGAGAGGTGTAGGATTGATCTAAAGATCATCCGATTCTGATAAGTATTCATGGAGTTATGAATTTATTTATGTTAATAGAAATTGGTCAAGGTCAACCAACAACCAAATAAACTCCACATGTGCTCAACGTTTTAGTATAAAAGGAGATGAGTTGAGAGTTATTTTACACACATTTCACTCCTAATTTCTCTCCACTTGTTATGGGTTTTAGTGGAAGAGAAATCTAAGAGAGTAAGCCCTAAAATGCAGAAGGCAAAGGAGCCCTAGTATGAAGCCCTAAACACAGTCTCTACAAGCCCTAATGTAGTCCTAAGGAGGATGCCCTAACATAGTCCTAAGAAGGAGGATCTACATAGCTATGGAAGAGGTCTTAGTAGCCCTAGCTGCAGTCCTAGCAAGCCCTAATCTATGACAGCTATACGCATCCATTTGTGGATATATATCTCTAAGTATAGCTTTGAAATCTATTAGGAGAAGTAGGCTGCCATGGACAACGTGGAAGGGCTATATGGACAACGTATTTCTAAGGTAAGTTTAAAGGGTATACAATTTTGTTTGGGGTTGTTTCAAGTGCATATTTAGAGCAAGGATTGTACAAGTCTTAGCCGCAGTTTGAAGGGCCAAAGGGATAGTGTGGGGGAGCTTAAAGATTAGCATGGTATTTTTGTGGAGAGGCCGAGTTGTTGTAGGTTACAGCAGGCTGCTTTGAGGCTTTTTTGAGAGTCATCTTGGGTGTAGATTGCTGGGCAAGGAAGGCCGCAAATCTTGAGGAGAAAATAGTGTTGTTTAAGGGCTATTTGGGTGGTGTATAAGGGAGTTGCAACTACATCTAGCTGCTGGGCTAGGCTGCAAGCCATAGCTAGTAGCTAGAGGCCATCTATGTGCTACGTTTGAGGTAAAACAAGTAGACAAAGGCAGCACAGGAGTGGAGGCATACTCCCTTGGTAAACCACAGAATGTTGGAGGGATGATTGTTGAGTTGTGTGAAGGAATAAGGTTGTAGGTGATGCCCTAACTAGAGAGCAATAGTGCAACAATGTAGTGCGATGGGACAACAGGGCTGGCAGCAATGGCATAGTGCAATGATGGCACAACTGGGATAGCAAGTTGTGATGGGAAAAAAACAATACAATGGGACAACAAACAAACATGGAATGGAAATGTCACTAACAGTGGGACAATAGTGGCGAGCATGGTGCAACTATGGCACATGGGGCAACTATGGTAGCATGGTGCAGCAATGGCACATGGGACACCTATGGCAGCATGGTGCAACAATGACACATGGGACAATAGTGGCAACTTAAGGTGTAGAAGTATGATGTGTGCAGCATGGTTATGAGGTCCAACATAGTGATGATGGGTGCAACATGGTGCAACATGGTGACGTACAGCATAATGACGAGGTGCAGCACAAAGATAGGTGAAGGAGTCAACTTAGAGAATTAGTTGAAGCAACATGTCTTCAACTAAGTTTAGTTATCTCATGTATCATCTTCTTAGATATGATCTATGCTCTTATTTAGATAAGTCAAAGTGTTGACTTCTGTTGTAATTGTACTCTCTCCCTCTCTCTTGAACTATTGAAGAAACATATAAGAATAATTGATCAAGGGTTTCCCCACATTGGGGTTTGTCCTTGGCAAGCACCACACCTTGTGTCCTCTTATCTTGGCTTGTCTTCTGCGATCTATATTTGTGTTCTATTTGTGATTTACTTTAATGCTGATGTGATTGCTAATTTGGAAAATATATCGATATAAATGTGAATATTGAAATAAATTGCTCTAATCACAAAGTATACCATAAATTAACATGGTATTAGAGCTGAGCTGAAGACAAAGCCTAAGCAAGAGTGAAAGAGAAATCATCGAAGACAGTTGGGAAAGGAAGATAGGATCAGTGGATTCCTCATCCCTCTTCAAATGCACCAAGGGTGAAGTTGAAACAGAGAACATTATCAATATGGTGCAATGGAAGCTTCTGATGACCTACCTAAAGATCACTTGAATGGGAAGTTCGGATCTATGGGTGGAAGGAAAGGCAGATGCCTTGTTTGTAATAAGTTCAACCATTATGCGAAGGAGTGTTTGAATGGTAGGGAAACATCACTTGATGATGATAACAGTAATTCCAAGGACATCTTCAATGATTAGAGGAATGATAGGTAATGCAGGTCATCAAGGATATAGTTGACTCTTCGAATAAAGCAAGGAACTCTAGGTATGAAGAATCAATTGTTGCTTCTCATAAGATAAAGAAGCATTACCTTATATCAACCCTCTCCTGCAGAATCTTTGGGAATCTGGCTTATTAATTATAGTGCTTCATGGCACTTCATCAAATAGAAGGGTGCAATCTTGAATTTGGTAGAGATGGAAACAATCGTGGGATTATACTCGGAATCAATGCCACCTATCCTAGAAAGGGTGTAGTGAATGTTACCCCTCAATTAAATGAGGGTAACTCGATTCATTTACAAGAATCTCTCTTATGTACATGATCACAAGAAGAACTTGGTGTCCATTTCGGCAATGGAAGTCAAAGGTTTCATGGTGGCATTCATCGATGGAAAGGTATGTGTTTGGAAATAGAATTTTCAAAGATGTTGCTACTCATGGGTTCAAGATTGAAAATTTGTATCAAGTATCAGGATGATCCATTAGGGACCATGTCAGTTAACACATCTCATCTATAGCACCGGAGGTCTACTTATGGGGCCCTACCCGATGTGAGTTAGATGGTGACTCGGATGCCTAAATTCAAGAAGAGCATGAAGGTACATGTCTGAGATGTACCGAAGGAAATTTTTTACAAGGGGACCATTTCCCTCACATAGCAAGTCCATAGGCTTGGAACAACCGAAGGGGTTTGAGATTGATGATTGAGAATTTCATGTATATAGGTGGAAGAAAGCCCTCTATGGCTTGAAGAAAAACATCCCAGGGTTAGTATGAGGGGATTGGTAGCTGTTTGATGAAGATGAGATTCACTAAGAGTGAAGCTGATCCAAACCATTGCTTGAAGGTTTTGGATGATAGACCTCTCATTCTGGCACCTTCTGAGGATGACCTCTTTTTGATAGGTGCATATCCTCTCATTTGGAAAATTAAGAGGGAGTTGGATTTTGGATTTGGAATGGTGAACTGCAAGCCCATGACTACCTCGATGGAGCTTAAATTTCAGAAGTTATATGGTAGTGATGCCAGACCAGATTTGGGAAATGCCTTTAAGTTTCATAAACTCATTTGCATTGATGTTCTTGGTGAACTTCCGTCTGGATATATGTTTTGAAGTTAGCATGTTGGGCTCATATTTGGTTGAGCGTCACTAGATTGGTGCCAAAGAATCTCTTGAGATATCTTTGGGGCACAATCTGTCATGAATTGAGATAAACTGTCAGAAAAGTGAAGATGCATGACTATTTGAATGCTGACTAGGCAGGCAGTGTGGAGGATCGCAATAAGAAATTCTGAGTGTTGGTTCTCTTTGGGTTCTACTTCGATATCCTCGATGAGCATGAAGTAGAAGCTAGTTTCTATAAGAACCATTGAGATTGAATACATAGGTATGACTATGATCTAGTGTGAAGCTGCCTGGTTGTGGAAGCTCTTCAGTGAGTTGTTTCTACACATGATGGATGCCACCGTGATGTTCTGTGTCAACCATGGGGGTATTCGATTGTTGAGGAGTCCCGTATTCCATGATTGCTCCAGCGTATAGACATTAGATACTACTTATCTGGGATATGGGACGTCGATGAGAGAGGAGGCTTTATTGCATTGAGACTGATGTACGAGTCACAAACATTCTGTCAAAGCCCTAGGGAAAGGTCAAATTTTTTGTATTGATAGTCTAGGTACTAAGACTTGACTTGAAATATTTAAAGATATCAATCCGATACAAACAAAACAAAAAATTTAAAAATAAATATAAATATACAATCACGAAGATATGGACCCACATCTCGGGACGTGCCTCTTGCAAAAAGCTCTGCCATTTACACGTTTTTAGAAGCCATTTCTTCTAAAACATTTTCTTTTGTTGTGTTTATTTCTTCTTCCTCCGCTCATCCTACGCCTAGCTCTAATGATACATCCAATGAGATTCTAATGTCTGCATCTTATGTTTGACATGAGTTTTTCTTTGTATCTATATTATTTTGGAGTATTAAGGATTAACTTTTGGTTGTTTTTTATTTTTTGTAGATTAGGATTAGGACTTTGTTTTGCACTCCCATTATGTACTTGCACTAATTCTACTTCTGAATCCCACTAAGTAACTCTTGTGGTCATTGGTTGGACATTAAACATGATCTCCTCTTATCTTATCTACAACTGCATTGCATTGATCTCAGTCTCTATCACTTTAACAAATACTTTAGCACTTAGATTCCTTCATGTACTTATAATTCTTTCTACTTTTGTTCTAGGAAATGTCTTTCACACTCCCACGTTGTCCTTTTGTTTGTTGGATGTATTGTTCAGTCCCATTGAGCTACTCTTGTGATAATTTATTGAAAATAAATAAAACCACCTTATCTAATCTTATAATCTTATCTAGTATTGAACTGTGCGTTAATGAGCCTAATACATTCAATTTAGTTTCTGGCAATTCAATGTTAAAATAAAGAGTATATTTGCAATTTTGTCTACTATTAAAGAGGAATCAAAGTCTACTTGAGATAAACAGTTTGCAAAAATACATTCTTCCAATAGAATGGTGCTTTATCGAGTAAATAATATCAACAAATATGGCCTAGGGAGCAACAAAGAAACAATCAAAATCCTTAGAAAAGAAAATTGATAAAATTTAATTGACATTTGATAAAATTTAAAAGGGAAAATACTTTAAGGAATGACAATAATGAAAGGTCAGATTAGTTGCCTAGGACATTTCCATTTTCAGTTTTGGTAAAGAAAATTGTAGGTAAAGGTAGTCTTTTGACTTCATCTAAATACAAATTCATATTCTGTATGTTTTTGGACTACCACATTATTAAAAAAAAATGTAACACCAATATGGAAACAAAGCGACACCACTCACGCTTTATAGAAAGTAATAGAGACACTCACTTGGAAAAAATTAACCATGAAAGGAAATATCATGAAATATTGTCCATGAGAAGCATTTATTATGCATGCATAAGCAAAAGGTGCTAGAATGGTTGGCTAAATTAATAAATGAAAATAGTTGAAACTGACTATTTTGAGGTGAATGTCATTATATTTCTAAAATCCTACTCATTGTAATAGTAGGTGTTGATTGGATAGTGTTGGGATAACACCTACTAGTGCCTAACAATGAATAAATGTTAACTTCGAAACAATTCACCATTAAGAAGTTGCAACTGAAAAGTAAAAAATAAGCATGAGGATGGTCAAGATAAAACCTGATACATGTTCGGGCTGCAATTTTGATTCCTTCACTCTTTGTAGGTTCCTCGTGATCGCTCATGGGCGGATCCACATTAACGTCTAAAAACACCACTTCACGACTGGCGGTCGTCCTCAATGTATACTGAGACTGAACTTGTCTATAGTCATTCCCCCTGTGCCTGTCTTCTACCATGGGCATGGTCTCTTTCCCCTTCCTTGCCCTTCCCATAGTCTATTTCAATCATTTCTTGCATTGTCCTACACTTATCAAAATTAAGAAAGTCATAAGCATCCATTAGCTTTGCCTTTATGCATTTTTCTTACTAAGTCTACTGCGAAGTTGCATAGTTTGTCTCGGTCTACTGGGCTTGAGTGGGGTCTGGAACCCAACTGATTAAATTCCATGTTGTTTAATGGATTGCCGGTGGAGTGCCTGTCGATGTAGAACTTGTTGTTGGTGGGCACTTCCAGGAGAGGGAACTAGGCTCTGAAAATTATTCATAAGCAACACTACTATTTGCATCCATGTGACTACTATAGTTGTTGCTATTATTATTGTTACTATGGGTCTTTGCCATATGTGGGTCTTTGCCATATGTTGTGCTACGCCATGAGAAGGCGACTTACTTGAATTTTGATACATTGGGTGATCCTTGGAAGCAGGAGAATCCTTCAAGGCACTCATTATAGAAGATTTCACCCTCTGCTATTGTTGTGAGGATGAGGATCAAACAAGAGGATCCTCATTCTGTGAAATACTGCTATTCTTGGATTTAGATTGTGAGACTCCAAAAACATTGTGGACTGATTTGTCTTTCGCCATGGCTCATAACCACATCAAATTCATCCACACCACCTCACACCCACATCTAAATAACAGTAATGCCAATTGTCCATAGTTCAAACCCACATCAAATCATCAAAAAAATGCTGACCCAAATCACACGGGGTCCACTTTTGCAATCAAACATGGCGTGAAATTGCAATACCACACTATAAATTTGTCATACTTGCAAACCTGGAGGGAACGAAGACAAACATAGCTAGTGATAGTGAAGGGCTCCAATGATGCTGATGTGGCATTTAAACAATAGGTAGTTGAAGATATGCCAGAAAATTTATAGAAAGGAATGAACAAACCGAATAAGCATGAACTCCAAAGGAAAGCACTCCGACGCTTAAGTTTTTCACTGGTCAATGGAAGAATGGGATTCTGAGAATGAGAAAAGGATCCATACCAATGATGAGGGTTGTATTGATAGATTAATGTCTTTAGCTGGTCTCCTTTGTTCACATGAAGTCCACCAGAAAGAGGAACATGAACACTAGTTGGTCTTCTCTCTTCACATGAAGTCCACTAAGAAGAGGAACATGAACACTAGTCGGTCTCCTCTGTTCACATGAAATCCACCACCAAGTGGAACATGAACACAATGACTTTGTTAGGGGAATGTGTTTCTTAGGATGCTTGTCCCAGCAATTCATTATGGGATGTTGGGAGGCCCTCACAGAGAATATATCTCAAATCTAGCGGGCATGTGAAGCCGAAAGTGGCCTCAACCCTCGATATTTTTGAAATTTTCATCCTTGAGGCATTTCTGCCACCCTGTGTATGTCGTCTTTATGAAACTTTTGACGTGTTTATTTGGGAATAAACTGATTTTACTGAATTTTTCATCTGTGAGGTGCTGCTGCCGACCTGTGTATAACATCTTTATGAAACTTTTGACATGTTTATTTGGGAATAAATTAATTTTACTAGTAAAAAATTTAATAAATTACAAACATGAGTCAATTTTGATGCCACTATTAATGTGTTTTTCTGGAATAAACTGATTTTACTGCTAAAAAAATTCAAAAAATTGCAAATAGGCATCAGTTTTGAAGCTAGAGTGCGATGCAATGGTCACGCCCTTCCTTCTTCTTCTTCCCCATGGATCCCCATGGATAAGCCTTTCAGACGGAGGGAAATAAATAATTTTCGCCCTTCTTCACCATGGAAAAACTTTTCAAATGGAGGGAAACAAACAATTTTGATATTTAAAAGAAACAAATCCATGAAACTTTGAATAGAACTTAAATGAAAGGCTATTGTTAAATGTTAGTTTTTTCTTAATAAGAGGTATTTCTAATTATAAATATTTATTAATTTATGAAAAAATTTAGGTCTTTGTGTTACTAAATATTATTTGAGGGAATTTTGGTTGATTTATCAAAAATGAATTATGGTGATATCAAAACAAGTTTTGTGTAATGATTGATTTTATTTTTAATTAAATGTTTGTTTGATAAGGATAAGTAATTTATGTAGATTTTTCATGATGTTTAATAAGGGCGTTAACATGGGAAAGGTAATACTTTGTCTCTCACATGTTTTAGAAAATTGATATCTCTTTGTCCATAAACATTAAGGGTGGAAAAATAACATAGCTTCTAGAGCTAAGTTTGTTCCAACTTAGTTATATCTTGAACCACAAATTGGTGTTGACGTCATGGATATGATAGAAATTTGGCTCTTGTAGAGTAGTCTTGTCATGAAATAAGAATGGTAGACATCAAAATAATCTTTGTGTGGTCAAAAAGTATAGTGAAGTAGTAATGTCGTAGGATTAATGATCATTTCCAATTAAATGTTTGTTTTAGTAAGGATAACTAATCTATGGAGATTTTCCATGCTGTTCAATATGTAGAAAATAAGTCTACAAATCTAGATCTATAGATCTACTGTAGGTTAACTCGATAATGCAATATAACCAAAGAAAAATACTTTAACTTACTTCTACAATCAATTTTCATAAGCTTAAATGTTTGAGCAAGAATGAGCTAAACACATATAACTAGAAGAAGAATCAATGCACATGAAACACAAAAAATACTCAGGGGAAAGCCAAAGCTAAAAACCCCACTATCTGTATTATCATACAATGTGGAAATATATCAGAATTACACAAAGCCTTAGCTCTCATAGCTAGCCAGCTCTTAGCACAATCCTCCTGGATGCTCACAGGAAATCAAGACTTCTCCTAAGCCTTTTCCTCTGCCCTCAAAGCCTCCTATTTCCTTGCGCAGTTTCTCATGGGTGATCCTCCCATTACCAAGTGAAAGACTCTCAACTAAGTGGAACATTGATCTCTCACACTTATCTCATACCCTGTCAGAACTGCGCAATCCTCAAAGAACCTTACCTTGATTGTATGCATTGGTTTCCTTTATGCGCAAACATATGTAACTGATAGTACAATGTCCTTGACATTTAACTCAATTGGGTCTTTCTCAAAATACACATGCATGAGTTTCTGATGAGAGAATCTTTAGTTAATTGAGTAGCACTAGTTGCATGCATGCATGCATCAACCTACTAAAAACTCTCTATTAATTCCACAAACAGTTTGGAACTAATTTAACTGGACTTAACTTAGTAAACTGAGTTAACTAATTACAACTCAAATATAACTCAACCTTATCTCCTTAATTTAAGGGATAACTTTCTTAATTCAAGGGATAACTCTTTCATGACTTGAGAAAGGCTTCTAACTTGAATTTCTCTAAATAATTAACTCAAGATGAATTAATTAATTATTTTTAAACAACGGTCGAGATTAAATTTGAATTTTAATTCACAATTTTAATTCAAGGAAAAATTGAAATTGGAATATTATAGATTCTATTTTTATCATTTCTTGTTGCTATTTTAAACACTCCCTCTCAACAATAAAGGAATTCAACTCGATCCTGATCTTGGACCTTTGGAATGTCATGCATGCAACACTTCTCTCTAGTGTTGTTGCTCCAGCATGTTAGGCCCCTATAATACTAGTGAATCCCCCATTACTATTTTCATTTTATCCCTTATTGTCACTATTGTGCCCCTATTGTCCCCATAGTGTTATTAGTATGCCCCAAAGAAAACCATTATTGTTATTTTTATGTCCTTATGTTATTACTGTTATGTCGGCTTGATTATATTGTGACCCCTTAGACTCCTATATATAGAAGGGAGGTTTAGTCATTTGCATCATCGAAGAATTGTTCATTTGTGTAATGTAAAGGAGGTTACCCCCTCGAATAGGCTTATTTCTAAGGCGTTCATCTATCTTTTCTATATTTTTGTGAGCTGGTTTCATAACATTTGGTATCAGAGCTTTGGATTCTAGGGTTTCACTGCTCCAAATAGGTCCTTGTGGCATTTTCGCTATAGCTTTTTCTATGACGGTTCAAAAGCTAAAAATAACACCAATTTCAGAGGAAATTGTGCGAAACCTCTGGTCCAAATTTCAGATCCTGTCTCACTATATGTTCGAAGATATAATCTGAGGAAGCTAGGGTTTTGCAGACCCCCGAATTACATTCCAAACAAGTCACCTTGGGAAAATCGTCATAACTTTCTCTCTGAGCATCAGATTGAATTTTCGTAAGAAATTACAAAAAGAGGAAAAACTTTAGTTTGTTTGGCTATATTTTTTAGAACCTAAGGTTGAAACAATGACCCGTGGCATGTCGTATAATTTCGCTCTACTAAACCAGTATATACTCAGGTCATCGTGGGAGATTTGGCATAACCCTTCATTGGAGAATCCAATCTTGATCCGACTTACGAGGTTAGAAGTATTACTCAAAGGGTTACCACAGGAAGCGATTTCAGACCTGAGAGATGCAAAATTACAGAGATACATCAGATTCAATATCGAGCTCCTACAAAGTGAAAAAAGGTGTGTAGTTTTTCAAATCTTTTGTATAATATTGGTTTGAAAAAATAGTTTGAAGGAATTCAAAGGGAATAGTGAAGCATTATTATCAGTAATTGATGCCCAGAAGAAAGAAAATGGAAACACCTAGAAATAAAACTGAAAGCTCTAGCATGAATCATGAAGAAGAGGAAGAATGCAACATGATATATCAAAATTACGAGACCAAGCGCAACAAATTTCACTCGCACAAAAAGTAACAAAAAATAAGATGGATGGTTTAAAGAAAGGTGTAGAAGCTAAGATGAATGACGTGGAAGCTAAGATGGACGGTCTGGAAGCTAAGATGGACGGCGTGGAAGCTACGATAGATGGCATGGAAGCTAAGATGAATGGCATGGATGCTAAGATGAATGGCATGGATGATAAGATGGAAGAATTGAAGATAAATTTGAATAAGTTGCTACAAGAAATGGTCACTAATGGTGAAAGCGTAGTAAAGGAAACTTGTGATGAGAACAAAAGAAATGTTAATCATGATTTCATAGACTCTAATGTTGGATTGAAGACCCACCATGTTCCAAAAATAGATATGAGGAAGTTTGATGGCAAGGATCCCGGAACATGGATACTACAGATGGAGCAATTTTTCATTCTCCATAATGTGCAAAACACACAAAAGGTACGTATTGCAACTTTATATTTGAAACCAAATCAGTTTGTATGGTATTAATGGCTTTGTTCTCATAAAAAAATTGTCACTTGGGCAATATTTATGGAAGAAATGATAGCACATTATGAGGATACAAAAAGCAACACCTTTTTTAGCCAATTGATAAATCTCAA